>LD352118.1:104513-133496 GCA_001465055.1 Ptychodera flava | reverse complement strand
AATAATATCAAGAAGTGATACGGTTGTCATCACTCCTTAGCAACCAACTTTTTATAAGTACAGCCTGGAGGAAGCAAGGTCGATTTCAAGTTGATTTCGTCGCTAGTTTCGGAGCGTCTGTAGGAAAACAGTCATAACCAAAGCATGCATGTGTGATAAAGGGGTTATTACACGAAGTTAGGGCGATACCGCGTCGTATTCTCGTGATGTGTCCGTATTTTGATTTGATGATGAAGTAATGTCGATCTTATCTATAAATGTTATCTATTCTGCTTGTCTTTTTATATTAAACACTTGTTTTGCGAGTAATTTGCGATATTGCAACATTCGGATATATGGCACCTTGCACTTTTGAGAAATTTGCAAAATATGAAAATCCAATCATCCCAAATTAGCTCCAATCGTGTTAATTGTTGTCATGTTAGTTGTAAGATAGGAGCTTAAAAGTGTCAATTCTGAAATTTTAATATAGTATTTTGAATGAGCTGTGAAAGTATTCCATACTTTTTCTACACAATCAGATTTTGCGAACTGTTATAAGAAAAATGTGATTGTGAAATTTTAGTGCATGTTGTTTTCTAATTAAGCAATAACCCCCCCCCCCCCCCCGCAGGAGGGTATAAACGAGGTTTTGGTACAATGCGCGACATATAGCACGAGCCGATAGGCGAGTGCTATATGGAGCGAATTGTACCAGAATCGAGTGTATACCCGACTGCGAAGGGGGTTATTGCTATTATATTATATCAACTTGCGTGTATTTGTTGTCTAACTTGGGTATTTTCATCACTCTAAGCGCCAAATGCAGAAACGGACGTCTGAGAGAATGAATGTCGGAAATTCTGCACCCGAGACCGAGCATTTTTATAAGTTGGGATTCCGTACAGGCACACAGTATCCTACGATAAATACGCATTACGTCCATATCGACATTGCATTTTATTCGCATGCAACACGAACGATACCACACTCCAAACAGTGGCGGCGCTCTCACTTCCGTTTCACTTCTGCTCCCGCTTTCACCACTGCCACCGGTGACAAAAATGTGGTGATTTACCACATTTTAACGAAGTTCGCTTGATTGCAAATTTCAACAATGTCATGCTCTGTATGGCTATATTTAATTTCAAAGTCAAAGAATAAAGTATAAAACGATGTCTTTATTTCGTTTTTGTCGCATATTTGCGAAAATCGTTGGACCTACTTTTCGCGGGTGAATGTGTCTGATACAATAATGTGAGTGAAGGGTGGCACCGAAGCAGACAACACTTATGGCACTTTCATTTTTCAACTTACTGCATGATAACACACTTTGGAAAGTGAGCAAGTACAATGAAACATGATCACATCTTGAAAACTGCTGCCAGATAATGGCCAGCATTGAAATGAACTTTACGGGTGATAACATAAAAAATTATTCTCATATAAACTTTCAAAACTAGCAGCATTCACTGATGGGGAAAAAACTTTTGTGTCTTTTGTGTAAATACATTTTGAATGGCTGTATTTAAATTTTATTTCATTTTATTTAAATTTCTATCATTACTTTACTAAATAGCAAAAATGAAAGTCTCTATCACATGATACTCTCATTTTTACGGTGGCCCCTACACGCCAAGGAACTCTACTACTTTTGAATATAAACTCTAATTTTTCTTGACAATATCTTTAATATTTGTACAAGATTTTATTTCTCCACCGCAAACTTTTAATTTTGTACGGGCAACTTTATCTGAACATTATCTTAACTTTCACTTCTCGAAAGTAGTTTTAGTTTTAACAATAAACAAAATATGTTTCTCAAAAGTGTTTTTTATTTTGTAAAACAAACGTAAATTTTTTTCAAGATAACAGACTTCCGTACACGTCATGGAAATTTATTACTTTTGAATAAAAACTCATACTTCTTGGCAATATATTTAATATTTTAAGAAATTTTATTTCTCCACAGCAAATTTTTATTTCTGAACGGGGAAACTTTATTTTTGGGGTAAACTGTTTTTAAAAACTTTTAACAAAAACACTTTAACTTTTAAAAAATAACTTTAACTTTGAACAAAATATTTGTTTCTCAAAAACGTTTTTTATTTCGAAAAGAAGTTAAAATTGTTCACAGCAAGAGTTGAAGTTTTTTTGCTGAGCGCGAACTAAGTTACTCAAATGACATAACCTTATGTTTTTAGAGCAGAAAACTTAAATTCTTAAAGAAAAATTTTATTTTTCAAGAGCAAAAGTAATTTCTTTATGGAAAAAAGATTTTCTTAGAGCAGCAAATTGAAATATAGGGAATAAAACTTTTTTCTCAATGGAGACTATTTTCTGAAGACAACAAAACTAATTCCTTCAAGATATATTTTCTACATATGAGTGTGGTTTATGAATTTGGTAAAACTGAACTGAGAAAGAACGAAAAAGGGATGAAAAAGTCAAACTTACTTTTCTTCAGAGCGAAATTTATTTCTGAGAGGAGAAATATTTCATGTGAGGGCGCAATTACCTATAATGCATAGCAAACTCTTTCTAGCGAGAGTAAACATATTTTGGGGAAGAGTAAAACATTTTTCCGACGAGCAAAACTTTATTTTTACGGCGGCGGAAGTTAAAGTATCCCACCATGCAACACCCAAGTTTGATGACCCAGAGTCTCCGAGTTGGTAGCCGGTATCAGACAGTTCGTGTTCGTGTCGGCTACATGGACGATCTGCTCTCCGAGACAACCATGACTGACTTTATCGGCGATACGGGCACGCCAGCCCGGCCCTACCCTGCCTGCGTAAGATGCTGTGTATTGGGGCCGTATAACGCCGGGAACTCACAACATCGTACACAGGGCTACGGGCACGCGGGTCAGTTGCCACTTGTCTGAGTCCCCGAAGAACGGTTTTATGTTTGAGTGATTCGTCCTGACGGCAGACGGTGTGCGACGGGACCGCTTTGGGGTTCTTCATTAGCTCTGCATGGCATAGCCCTGCGTACAGGTCTGTGTGTTCCCGGCGTTATACGCCGGGAACACACAGTTCTGTACGCAGGGCTATGCATGGCAGGGCTGTGTGGTACCGGCGTTATGTGGTGGGAGGCCGTTATAACGCCGGTAACACAGCCCCGCCATGCAGAGCTAATGAAGGAACCCAATGCGGTCCATCCCGTCGCACAACGTCTGCAGTCAGGACGAATCACTCAAACACAAAACCATACTCGGGGACTCAGACAAGTGGCAACTGTTGAACTGACTCGTTTGCGTGCCCGTGCCCATAGCCCTGCGTACGATGCTGTGTGTTCCCGGCGTTATACGGGCCCAACACACAGCATCGTACGCAGGCAGGGTAGGGCCGGGCTAGCTGCAGTACAGTACGGCAAACAGTCCGACCCAAATACCCAGGTAAAACCTAGAGGTACTGTACTGCAGCTAGGGCCGGGCTAGCGTGCCTGTATCGCCGATGAAGTCAGTCATGGTTGTCTCGGAGACTCTGGGTCATCAAACTTGGGTGTTGCATGGTGGGATACTTTAACTTCCGCCGCCGTTAAAATAAAGTTTTGCTCGTCGGAAAAATGTTTTACTCTTCCCCAAAATATGTTTACTCTCGCTAGAAAGAGTTTGCTATGCATTATAGGTAATTGCGCCCTCACATGAAATATTTCTCCTCTCAGAAATAAATTTCGCTCTGAAGAAAAGTAAGTTTGACTTTTTCATCCTTCCTTTTTCGTTCTTTCTCAGTTCAGTTTTACCAAATTCTTCAACCACACTCATATGTAGAAAATATATCTTGAACGAATTAGTTTTGTTGTCTTCAGAAAATTATTTCTCGCCATTGAGAAAAAAGTTTTATTCTCTGTATTTCAATTTGCTGCTCTGAGAAAATCTTTTTTCCATAAAGAAATTAATTTTACTCTTGGAAAAATAAAACTTTTCTTTGAGAATTTAAGTTTTCTGCTCTAAAGACATAAGGTTATGTCATTTAAGTAACTTAGTTCGCGCTTAGCAAAAATCTTCAACTCTTGCTGTAAACAATTTTTACTTCTTTTCGAAATAAAAAACGCTTTGGAGAAACAAATATTTTGTTCAAAGTTAAAGTTATTTCTTATAATTAAAAGTTAAAGTTTTTTTGTTAAAAGTTTTTAAGAACAGTTTACCCCAAAAATAAAGTTTCCCCGTTCAGAAATAAAAGTTTGCTGTGGAGAAATAAAATTTCTTACAAATATTAAATATATTGTCAAGAAATATGAGTTTATTGTTCAAAAGTAATAAATTGCCATGACGTGTAGGGGAGTTTGTTATCTTGAAAAATTTTTACTTTTGTTGTACAAAATAAAAAATACTTTTGAGAAACATGTTTTGTTTATTGTTAAAACTAAAACTACTTTTGAGAAGTTAAAGTTACGATAATGTTAAGATAAAGTTGCCCGTACAAAATTAAAAGTTTGCGGTGGAGAAATAAAATCTCTTACAAATATTAAAGATATTGTCAAGAAAAATTAGAGTTTATATTCAAAAGTAATAGAGTTCCGTGGCGTGTAGGGGCCACCGTACATTTTAAATTACTGGTAAGTAATCCGTGATATTTTGCGGCAAAACAAGACATTAGACACATGAACATAGGTTTATTGTTTTAAATATCACTTTCATTTCTTTTCAGTGCATCTGAACGACACGCTTTCAAAAACTTGTGGCACGCCATTCTTTTATCGCCGTACAAAATATGGCCAAATGATTATTTCAATTATCTTGTTTTAACTGGATGAATACGTATATCATTTGATCCAAACATGTTATTTGAAGGGATATAGTCGTCGTAGCTGCGCTTAAAGGTTGCATGGGATTCACACGACCAATGTAAACACATCCAAGATACGATGGTGATCGATGAAAGTTATTCATATCTGTCATAATCTACATCGTATAATTTTAATGTTACAGCTATGATTATGAGGTGCACCTAGATATCGTGCATGAAATACATTGTTTGTAAACAAGAAACTCGCACAGGCACAGTTGCGAATACTAGTTCCCTTTGATAATATGTATTCGGTATTTCGGTATTTCTGTTTTCAGTCAAATACTAGATTTATCTATTGCTAGATTGTCGCATTCGATTTGGTGGGAATTTGGTCGAGGGGCGCAGAGGGCTAAATTTATTGCTAGGTGATTTGCTGACATAGTGGCAACATATAAGAATGCAAAAAAAATGTCGACAAATGTCAAAGTGTTGCAACGGGGATTCATACAATCTTATGTAACTATAGAGCCTTCTTGATGGCGGCATCTTATTTCGTTCGAATTCGGTCGTCATTTGCAGTTTCTCTGTGGATGGTTTTACTTCAAGCTATTTTCAAGTGTCGACCATGTAAAACTTAGTTTGGGAAATGAAAATTTGACGACGACTTTGAAATTCGTGATGTAAACTAGTTCAGGATAATATTTCATTAGTCATAAAATGAGGGCTACTAATTTTGTTTGCTCGAGAAATATGCCATGCGTCGCTTGCCCTTTTTCCCTTCCCTCTAACTCTGGGCCAACATTGACCATTTTGCAATCACACTTGCTCATAAAAGTAGCACAGTCTTGAGGGAACGACATCGTGTCGATTGACGCAAATGACATGGTAGCAGAGATGCTACGATTTGCACAGGAGGAAATAGCAAATTTCAGTCCTGGGATTTCAGTGACTTTTGCATTACTTTATAGGCGTATGGCTGTCGTCATCGGAATGTGATGTGGTTGACATGTGTACGATTTGTTGAGAATCAAAGGAGGTTTCCAATAGAAAATAATGATGACAATTAACATCATTAATCGTCATCAACTTCTAATAAAACTGCCTTCAGTCACGTTTTTGGGAGCCTTCAGTGCCGCAGTTATCATTATTACAATAATGGGCATTGTCCAATAGCGATATATGAGAATCAGATATTCCTCGATGCAACATGTGATAGAAAATCACATTTCCAAGATTACTTTAAATATAAATTATTAGGTTTAATATTCCAAAAACCGAATGGCCGCCAAATGTACCGCAAATGCTTTAGATTCTAAAACGTTACATTGACGGTGTTTAGTTTGCAAAAAGGAAGCATATGGCGATCAAGAATGTCCCATATATGTAAATCGTCATGCGAGATCAGTATATGCAGGGATTGACCGAAAATGCAAGCGTGAAAATCAAATAGGACATTGGCTTATTGCCGATATACAGATATGTCGATTTACCAATTTCAACTACGTATACCGATTTCCCGCAAAATATTACGAATTACGAATATTCCTATTTCTCATCTTTTGTGTAGACTTCATCCATCTCTGTTGGATGTGGTCTCAAGTTACAAGACAATCAGATGAAAATGATACAGAAAAGAGAGCAACAATTACGTCTGCCGCCATAGGATTACGTTAGATGATAGAAAACTCAGTTCTTCCCTTGTAATTTTCATGAAACTTTGCACAACTGCCCAGTCAAATTTAAAACATATCATTATGCTAGATATTCAGATACACCGCAGGCAAATGTTTCAAAAGTTATGTGAAAATAGGCTTACTCGACATTGTGTTACGTTATTGACAAAATTAGGGACCTTTATTATATTTTTAAAACTAGAGCGGTGACCTAATTTTTACCTTGAAAATCTGCGTTCTAAAATGACATATTCACTTTCCTTATTGACATTCTCAAGAACAAATATTTATACATATGTATACATATTTTCTTGCCATTTCAAAGTTGCTGTCTTCACCTTCATCGGCCTAAAGTGTTCCACGTCCTCTGATGTCAAATTTAAATGCTGATATACCACATGATTTTAAAATGCTTTATTTGACCCAGACCCTCGAGTTTTTCTCGAGGGTCTATGGTTTGACCACATTGAATTATATTCAACGGACATAGGACTACGGTGCCGTCCCTTTAAGAGAGTCATTTTTTCGCTTCATCATCGGTGTCAAGAGAAGGAAAATGATACTTTTCCCGCAATTTGATTAAAATCAGATGTAGAGTACGGCGACGTCTTCTCTATATGCGTACGCGGTACCCTCTCGCTGTCGCCTCTCCTGTAGCCTGTAGTCATGACTTACTACAATGTCTCCTTCCCGGAGTCTCCTTTTGAGTTTCAAACACTTTGTAGCACTTCTGTCTTGGTTTTTACGTTTATACTTCGAATGCGCGCGTCCAAAACTCGTGTTACCGCGTTATAGTTGGTCCCCTAAATCTGGGTCAATGACGTCTTGATATGACATCATTGTCCTCGCCTGACATATTACAAAAGAATGGCATTGCTAATATTCATGCGCCTTTATTATGCAAAGTTACCGGTGGCAGTGGTGAAAGCGGGAGCAGAAGTGAAACGGAAGTGAGAGCGCCGCCACTGTTTGGAGTGTGGAACGATACTTGTCAAAAAATACCTGCTGCACTCACACGGCAATGGGTCAAGAGTTCAAATAAAAAAAAGTAACAATTTTTTTCGTAAATTTACATAAGAACAATAGTCCTGGCTTTTTTTGGCATACTAAAAGTAGATTTGTCTCATTCTGTACCGCATACTGTCGCGACATTCAGTGGTGGCAGAGTGAAGTTACAGGATCTATTTTTATGGATAATTTGGACGTTAATTGTACCTGAAAACAAGCTGTTTTAAAATAGTCTAGACTTGCGATAACTGCAACTTTGATGAACAGTTGTGCAGATTCTGAGTGTGTTGCCCGATGCAGGGGCAGAGCTGGACGCTGACACTGCTCGTTGCATTTGATGTCAAATATCGTCGCAGTCGCAAGGAGTCATCCCATTGTTATTTTGAACTTCTTGGTCTACATCGTTAGGACATCCCGATCTGTTATAGCCCAAACTTTAGTAAATAGTATCTGACATACCGTTACTGTGAGGAAGTGTCAATTTATTTGTGTATGAACGAATACTATCTTCATTTTAAAGAGCGGTACTAGGATATATCGCGTCTCGACTCCCGCAAAGTGCACCGTGCGCTGATGCCCTAATACTTGTGTGCATCATACCCCAAACGTGCTGCTTCAGAGATGTCTTTCATTATCGATCCCAACTTATTTACGCCAAGAGGTGAGTTACAGACCCACACTTTATCTGTGTATCAAAATTCGGTCTTCGGTCTTTGAAACAAAGTGGACTGCTTCGGTCTTTCTCGAGGGTCTATGGTTTAGATAGGTACGTTCAAATGCACCGACCGGGCAATTTTCGAAAACGCTCGTTTAGGGGCCCGTTTTAGCACTGCTATCAGTGCTAAAACAGTATTTTAGCATCGGTGGAATGAGCTCTCGTCCAATCAGTATGGCGCATGGTAGTATGATATAATACAATACTGAATTCTCATACAGAAAACAGAAAAGTGTCAGGAACTTGTCAATGACATGCTTTTCACATGAACAGAAGATTTCATAATGATTAGTACACCATGCAAAACAGACTTTCAATTTACAGATGTCAAGATATTTATGACATAAATTATATCTCTGATATATCAAAGTTTTGCACCTATTACACATCAAGACATCTCTGATATACGACAGTCATGCAGCTGAAGGGCACGCTGAAAAATATGTCTGATATCTTGAATAAACGCGCCCGAAGCGCGCGCGAAATTTTAAACAGGCAGATATCTCTGACATATATATATATATATATATATATATATATATATATATATATATATATATATATATATATATATATATATATATGTGTGTGTGTGTGTGTGTGTGTGTGTGTGTGTGTCTGATATATTAAATTTTCGGGCTTGGAGGAGGCTCTGAAAAAATGTCTTATTATTAAAGTTACGCGTACGAAGGGCGTGTTAAAACCGACAACGTAGTAACTTACCGATAACGTATCAAACCCGATAACATAGTACAATATTGATCCATCAATCTATTGACATTTCTATCGATTGAATGAATTGATCGATTGCTCAACTAATAGAACGATTGGTAAATCTATATATGTATATATAGATTTATACATTTATAGATTTATATTTATAGATTTATATATAGATTTATTTATATAGATTTATAAATCTATATACATGTATATGCAAATATATTTCGATGGATCGATAGATCGATCGACGGATAGATAAATAGAAGGATAGTGTATAAATCAACCCATAATGTATACAAGTGTACAACAGCTTATCAAATCAACCGATGACGCATTAAATCAACTAATTATGTATCAAATCAACCGATAACCCAGCCAAGTCAAAGAGTAAAGATTTCAATCAACTGATAATGCATCAAGTCAACAAATAAATTATCAATCGACCGATGAAGTATTAATAAATGGAACTTAACTGAATATAAATGGGCGTTGTATCTTTCGTTTTTTTCCCAAATCAATCAGTTACACCTTCAGAGTTATATATACTTGGAGTATACTGTTTTCATGATATTACTCAGACATCACGAATCGAATTACATCAATTTGGGAAATGCAAACTAAGTATTCTTGCAGGATGAATTAAAGATACAACACATATGTGAGTGTCTTTATTGACAAATTCTAAGTTGGGAGGATTTGGAAAAAAGTTTTCAACATGACCGATAATAAAATTTCGTTACTTACAACGTCAGTATATCAAAATGACAATAAGTCTTTACAATTTAACTCTCATCCTGGGACTGAGTTACAGGTAAATCTGGACACATTGCTCAATTGAATTACGTTTAATAAAAGAAATTCATTAATTTTCCTGGCCAACAGATTCTGTAGACAACATATTGCTTTTTCTTTCCTTTTTATCCTTTCTGTCGTGATTTACATCAGATCACGTCTTATTTTAAGTAGGATTACGAAGACATCGCAAAATTATTGAGAAGTCGTACAAAGTATAGTGCTGATAGAAGAAAACGATCAGGCCAATAAAAATAAAAAAAAGTTGGTTTCTCATCCTCGCGCATGTCAATCGAGACCCGCCGCGTCATGAGAAAATAAAATGAAAAAAAAATAACAAAAACAAAAATACGTGACGACAGTGCATAACACAGTGCTGTATAAAACAGAATTGTAAACAAAATAACTGACACTAACATTCCATTCAGAACTGTTCACATATGTCACTGTTATTTTAAGCTGACAAAACTGTGCACTGCTGCACTAAAAGTCAAACCACAGAACTAATGTTTTACAAAAATACTAAAGCAACACTGCTGTACATTTATCTCTGCGTGCATTTCTAGGTCGTTTTCATTTTTTGTTGGTTGAAGAGCAAAAAAAATGAGAAGAAAAAAAGCGCGTCACCCCTTCATTTTTGCGATACGTCTAGGATGAGAAACAAACTTTTTATTTTTCTTGGCCTTACTGGAGTGTACTCAGACATTTATATTAGGTTCATGCATATTAATCACTGCTGATATGCTTGCCCTTTTCAAATACACCCGATGGAGATTTTCGATAACATGAAAAATCGTCGACTGTACGAATAAGTCTTTAATATTCTTTGGTCAATCAATAACACGCAGTTACTTCTATCGGAGACGTATCCAATATGTGTGCGAAATTTGCGATGTTGGCTGTCAGTGATTGCGGTATTGCAATCTGTCTGCTGGAGCCAAAATACAGTCCCGAAGGAGAAAGGTCTTCCTTATTGTAGCTCGTCCGATTACATTGTTAAAAAATGTTTTGAGATAATCACATTTGTATGCTAAGCAAAGTATTCCCAGGACTTGCATGTATAACTTTTGTTGCAGCACGAACGACTAACTTGATCTAAATGTTGCTACACTACTGGAATGGGTTTGGAAAATCAAGGCGTTTCTAATCTTGTTATTATAACCATACTTTCTGTCTGAATTGTAGACGAAACATACACATAATAGTTTTCTTTCTCGGTAAGGTTCTCTGTGTAAACCAACAGCCGTTCATTCCCCTGCCTTTTTTCACCAGTACTTATGTTATCTCTTTGAATTTTACCAACCTAGAACTAAACTGTATAGCTACTATAGCAAGACTAGAAACAACTTCCCAAACCTATTCCATTAGTTTGACAGCATTCAGATCAACTTAGTCATTCGTACTACCATGAAAACAGTCGAAACATGATTGATTTGCTGCAAAAATTTGAGTATGAGAAAATGTGATAACAAATCGATCTATAGATCTATCTATCTATCTATTGACCAATTTATCGAATTGATTGATTCATTTATCGATTAATTGATCTATCTTCCTATCGAATTGATAGATCCTTCGTTATATCGATCGATCTATCTTCAATTTATCTATCGATCGATCAACCGATCGATCGCCCGACCATCCATCAAGCATCGATAGATAGATCGATCTATCTATCTATCGATTGAGTGATCGCTTTATATACCGATACATTGATCGACCTCTTTACCTCTCTATCAGTTAGGAAAAATTACTGTGTTTATCGGTAAATTTTTACTACGTTATTAGTTATAAAAATTTACTAAGTTATCGGTTTGACACATTATCGGTTGTAACATCACGTACTGATAAACGCAAATGAATGATGAATTTGCGGCTTGCACAATAGATGTTAGGCAAGTATGGCCCCCTGTTGAAATTCAGATACATACCGACTCCCCCTGTTGGGCATTTCAAAACATGGTGACCCCCTATCACCGAAGTCAAAAATAGGATGACCCCCACGCCGAAGAAACTGACCAGTGCGTTACCATTTACCATCTCATTGACAGGTGGGAAAACAAAACAATTCGAGCAAATTGAAGGAACCGCACTGTGGTTCCGAAAGACTGTTAAGACGAATCACTCTAACATATAAGCGGTACTCCCAGGGACCCAGATCACATGACCTGGGTCAAAGCACTATCGATCCACTGGTGTCTCTCCATGTTTCTCGATATCATAAAACCACATTGATCGATTCAATATACTGTATCAATAACAAAGCTAGGAAACGATTTGTGAAGTTGCCCTCACTTTCCCTTATATATAAGTTTAAAACGCCAAAAGTTGTTACATGTACTGACACAATTATACCCTTGGGCTCGAGCTATATGAGGAGGACATTAAAATCTAAATATAGCACTCCCCAAATGTATTTGTCCAAAGACCAGTTTATAGTGAGGCTTTATGTGCAATCTCTTTGAATATCTTATAATTTATTTTTATTTTCAGCTTGTCTTCTAAGTTTCAGACTACGTCAAACAGGTGTCACTTTATTTAGTGTGTCTTGCAACAGATACCTCGTTAGCACAGTTAATTGACGCAAAGATTAAACGTACCCCGATTTACTTTCTCAGCGCACCAAGGTCATACTGTAATTCTTACCTTACAATAACAAGACACTGGCCACTTTAAATTTTACGTAATTCTTGATCCTGGCTGATCTTTGTAACAGTGCAAAGGGACAGGGCTTTTATATATTTGTAGAATCAACATTCAGAAGTGATCGTCTCCGAAAATATGATTTTGTTTTGTTATTGAAGTTGTCAAAAGATGCTGTGGTATCAAAAGTTGTTGACATTAGAAAATGTTTAGTAAAACTTAATATATCATAGTTATGCAAGTCTTTGCATTGCAAATGAGTTTTTTTAAAAATAACTCAACACTATGGCCACTCCACCTGGGAGGCTTTTGTCATTTAAATTTACAACAAGGAAAAGATGAGCGTAAAACAGTGTTCGATAAGTCAAGTAACTCATCAATAACCCAATCAATAACTCACTTGAAACTGTAAAATAGACAGTACAGTACTACGCTCACAACGCTATGTCCAAAGTGTTCACGAAGTGTACCGTGGTGCTACAGAGCTATATTTATCTATCTGGAAAAGCTTTATGCCAGTTTTCTAAAGCATTTGCTCACGTTGCTTCCGTGTGACAGTCAATCGAAACAATGAACCCGTTAATATTAAGCTGCCTTTTATATCCAAGGTCTAAGGAGATGGCAAGCAAAGTTCTAGTCCATATGAACTGCCTTATAGTGAAAGTAACTTTCACTGTAGTACGTCCAGCTACACTGCGCCGTTGAAGATGTGACAGTTGCTTGTCATTGTAGCACTGAAAGTGGGATGTAGCCTTTATGTCAACCAGGTACTAAACAAAAGCGACGCCAAAGAGGATTTTGTAAGTGAGTAAGATCATGTTTGTATTGTAGTCTTTTCATTAGGCACTAGACTGAAAGATCCGTCTACTGATGTGCAGCATACTCGGAAGGTTATATCTGATTGGTCGATTGTCACTATCCACAGCAACTTAGGGAGTCTATTTGTATTATTCAATTATACCAGTACACTGGAAATTCTTCTGGCTTATAATATAACCACTTGGTTTGTAGGTGGCTTGCGAGTGAACCAGTGTGTATATGTTTGAAGTATTTCGGTTTGCTCGAAATTCACTAAGATATTTTGGTTTGAAGTCACGCCACCACAAAGAGTATGAATGGCATGTATACATAGGTACCAATACATAGGTGGCTTATTATCAAGCCTGTCATGGCAAAAATTTAAGCCGAATGGCTTGTTTTTAAGCCCGTCACAGTATAATTTTATTGGTTTAAATTTGAGCCACTGGCAACGTTGGTTTGTTTATATACCGACAAATTCATTGGCTCATCTTTAAGCCGACCACAAGCGGCAACTTTGTGAGCATGGTTTAAGTTTAAGCCATTCAAGCACTTGGTATTAATCGGTCTGTTTTCAAGCCATTGTCATACCAGTCACTGGTTAATATCTAAACCAGTATTTATATATCACGTTACTACATTAATAACAGTGAGGATGGTGCGCGTCCATGCCTGCATTCAGTGCGACAGATTGATTAGCTTTAATTTTGTAGTATGATACAATTTTGTGAAGTTTTCTATTGAACAGAAGACATGGACTTGCTTCAAGTATGTTGGTACATAAATATCAAAGCAATAAATTGAAGGAATTAATTGACAATAGGCCTACTGAAATAGCGTTGATCGAAAATGATGTCATTTTTCTTTTCATTAACATGCAAAAATAAGTGTAAGGCCTATACGTCGGATTTTCCGCATTTTCCGAGAGAGCAACGGAAGTAAAAACCACAAAAATGTATGGCTCAGAGCTATCTTTTTCATGGTGAGAGACTTTACTTTGACCAGTCATTTCAGGTTATTTGTGCATCAGGAAATAATTAAGGCCTTATGATCGTCGCAAAACTACTCTGGCAATTCGACCAGCCGAGTTTCCATAATTTCATTTTTATTCTATCAATTCGCCTTTTCGTAAATCACATTTTTCTCGAGTCAAACTTACGGAGTGAGTTCAGTATTGATACTTCCTTAACCCTTTGAGTGCTGCAATTTTTCCTACCAAAGCTTTAGTGCAACATTTTAGCCAATTTAAATGAATTTTTCTGTAATTTTTCTATGTTTGTGAACCAAGTGGACATCACATGTCATTGATTACAGTTTCCTATAAAAATTTTGTCAAAATTCTTAAAAAAAATGACTTGGGTATATTTTAAAAAGGTGGCAATAATTGACCTTGGCACTCAAAGGGTTAATTTTGTTCATGCAGTCAAATATGTGTCAGCATTAAAGTAATTTAGAATACCGCAAATGAACATTACAATATACTTGTGCAATTCCCTATATTTACCAGTAGCTAGGCCTTGCCTTCATTGTACTAGTAGCTGGATACTGAGTGTTTTACCAGGAGCTAATCTTGTACCTACAATTTGTAATGTTTGCATCTTTTTATTCCAGGATGCTGGAAAACTCACATTGCCAGGCACAGATGCAAGTTTGCCCTGCTTACGTGTGCTAGTCTAGGAAGGAGCAAGCAGTTTGTGTTGTTCCTTGAAGGTGTTATATTCAGCCGCATTGAAAGAGAAAATGTTGTGCTACGTCTGCTTAATTATCTCGGGTTTCAAACTTTGATTACATCAGATGTGTGAAAGGAACATTTTAATTTGTAAAGACTTCTAGCGATCAGCAAAGACTAAACTGGGATGCGAGGTAAATGGCGATTGGCCTGGTAATTATGAGTAGTCTGTAGTGTGCAGGGCTTTCCCAGTGAAACTGCTAGCAATTTGGCATCAGATGCAAGAGGTAAATGTTATACCATCAAAATATGTTATAAATGTGATGTTACAAGTAGCATTCAAAAGAATGTCATTTTTAGTGTGTATACCCTTGTAAATATTAGATTTTATTATGTTGCAACAATTACTGTTTCGTTTCTTGTCAAATTGCAATAAAGTTTAGTCTGAGATTAATTGTAATACTTTGTTTGTTGTTTATTTTTTCATATCGTCTGCAGGATTTCTAACTACTACAGCTGCTGTCTGTGTTTCACATGTGGTACAATCCTACTTAGTGTGGCTTCATCACATAGAGGACCCAATAGGTTATTCCATTTGATGATATTCTACCCTGTATCTGCAAAATTTGATGAAATCCAATTTGAATTCGAAGGATGGTCTGAAATAATTATTCACCCCCATCCCCCAAATATGATTCATATTGAACTATATTGAACTGGTTTGTGAGGAAGTCATACAGTTGCCCTGAAGTGGCATGCCTGCAAGCTAGCTTATAACGGCTTGTTTGTAAACCAGAGAAATTCTCAAAGTGGCTTGCCTGTAAACCAGAATTAGTCAAAAATTGGTTTGTCGGTAAGCCACATTGCACTAATCTTGGCTCGTCTTCAAACCAGATGCTACCAAAATTGGCTTACAGCATTTTCTGGCATATCAGCAAGCCAAAGTATCTTAGACATGGCCTGACAGCAAGCCATGCTCATATGACAGTATATTGCCTGTAAACCATTGTTCAGTACAGACTGGCTTGCTGGCAAGCTGAAGTGACCTAGGCTAAGCAATTATATATGCCATATCAAAAACAAAACTTACATGTACAGAAACCAGACTTGGCATGCCAGAAAGCCAAAATAAGCTAAAATTCACAACTCGAAACAATCCGTTTACTGACAAACAAGCCGGTTTATTTTTTACTTGAATTTAGCTGGCCAGAAAACCAGAAAAAAATTGCAGTGTATAGAGCTGTCATCTTTATCTTTATGAAAACCACTCAAAATTGAAATAATAACAAAAGCTTTCATAAAAATTACAAAATTTACATAATAATGTATATTCAGCAAGAGTTTTAAACTTGAACTCGTTTTTTTTTAATTTTTTGTACAGACCGTAACATATTTTCATCGAATGTTTAATCTCATACGGCTGCATGTAATGTTCATGAAGGGCACAGTTGGCCTGTTTGTTCAAGAAGTCAGACAACACAAACTAGTTTTCACATCAATGCAGATGTAAAGGAATCGAAGGCAATTTCACACATTGCTTCTACCTTTGTTAGTGATATATAGTGCAGTGAATAGATCAATAGGGTTTGATGATAAGGGAAATATGGCGAGACACCGGTAAATCGATTGTGTTTTAATCCTGGTCATACAACCTGCGTCCCCGAAGAACGGTTGTATGTTTTTGATTCGCCCTAACAGTATTTTGGACCAAAGTGAGGGCCCTTCATTAGTCAGTCGAATGGGTTTGAATTCTTATAGATTGAGTTTGATTGTAACCATTCTTCATTGAAGAGAAATGTTAAATTAGTTATGTTATGGTCTGACCCAGCTGTTGCGTAGTTTGTCGCTCAGACCATTCGTTTGTATCTCCGTCTTTTTTATTTTTGTTTTAAGGGGTCTTTTATGTTTTTATTCCTCTTATATGCTCTGATATAGGTTTTCCTTTGAAATGCTTGCCAGTGTTTGATGGTACTGTATTACTGTCCACTTTCCCACCAGAATGGTTTGTAACAAAATGTGTGCATACAGTAGCCACAATCTGACGTAATTTTTTTTTATGAATATTCCAAAATTACTTAGAGCTTTTGTCTGTTTCTTCACTGTAAAGTTTTATTTTCGTTAAATTTTCCTCAATTTTTTTTGCCATTCATCTTTTCTTTCTTCCTTTTTATTTTTTATTTACGATATAATTGTTTTCTGCTCTGCTAATTTCTTTTGCTTACTTAAATCATGATTAAATAAACATAAGTAACTGGCATGCTCGGCCATAAGTCTTGATATACACTGTGACATCGTTTGAAATTAATGTAGACCTTGTGATGTACTCCACCCTTTGGGCGACGCCTTCACCTTCTAACCACAAAGCTGCAAGTTGCAACTTAACAGTTGTTTCGCTTCAAGATCATTTTAAAGAGTTTCAAAAATTATAAACCGTTTCCTGCCTCTTGCAACGATTCAAAAGAGCAGACCGGGACAGAGCAAAGTCACCCGTATGCAGTTTTAGTAAAGGGCCTTGGATAATTAAAACATGCGCACGATAAACCAAACTAAGTGTTCTGTCCCGTAACCCCCCCCCCCTCCCTCCCCTAGACAAAAGTTTGGAAGTGTGAAAATCCAACCTAGCTTCATTCTGAATCTGCATCGAGCAATCTGTGATTACGTCGCCATGAAATCACGAATACGCTACCGACAGCCCCTCTCTTAATCCCCCCTCTAAAATTAATCTCTGTTAAGTGCCAACTCAACAATGATGCAACCAATAGAATGAAATGAATCTGTGTATCCAAAATGATTGTGAAGTTATTTACTCGTGCACTGATTCAAAGCCGCAAGTTGCAACATAACAGTTGTTTCGCTTCAAGATCATTTTAAAGAGTTTCAACAATCATAAACCGTTTCCTGCCTTCTGCAACGGGTACTAGATAATCCGATTTCTGGTACATTCCCGAGTTCACGCCGAGATACCCAAAGTTTAACTTGAAGGATTGTGTTTTAAGAAGGACAAGCACGAGACGGGGGTCCAGGCTCGTTGATTAGCAAGCAAGAAACTGAAGCTGCACTTTTGCTTACCACAGATTTATTCAGCGTCTAGCTCCTCATAAACTGTACGTCAAGCACTGTCACAACACAAGACAGTATTTTGAGGAAGTAGTCGGCCATATATGTCATATAATGAGTTTGTACTTTTGGTCAGTATCGATGTTCATGACGTCATTTTAAAGATGGTCACAGCGAAACTCCCTAGGGTCATGATATGAAAATAATTTTGGATTTTAGCGACTCTACCATCATATTCATGCGCATCGATAACAAAGTGATGCTCTAGAACATTTTGAGTTCTAAAAACTAACCTTTCCGAAGAGTTTCCTCGTAGGATTCGTCCAATGTCGATTCCGTCGATTCTCCCTGATCAACTAATACTTTGCAATAAGGTTAAACTCTTATTCAAACTCAGAGTGCGATATTAGTTTTTCCTATGTAAAATGTATTATTTTGGGCCATTGAAAACCAATCAAATTTTGGAAGATGAAAAACGTATTCTGAAATGCTATAAATGTCAAAGCATTCTACTTCAATCTTCGATTTTTAAACAACGTTTCTTGATAACAATACAAAACAAAATGGTTATCAGTCATATCAGGGAATGTTAAACTATATTAGGAAAAAAAAGAATTGACTGTCAGATCTCTGCACTTGCCTTAAATGAAATTCCCCAAAAAGGTCATAATTGGCGTAGGCAGACTTTCAAGAGCTGCTCATGATAGATAGTCATGTGAGAGACATACTTGAAGGCAGGGCAAAACGATTAACTTTTTATAGTGCATAGAAAGTCAAAATATGACACGCGTTTCCGTCCTATACATGGTAACCGCGCCCAATGATCAAATATAATATTGCATGAATATTTGTCGTTATTTTTCAGTTTATTGCCGTCGACGTCGAAAACGGACAACGAAAATGAAATTTTTGAATATTTGGATGAAAACTAATTGGCTGTAACTATTAATGTAGTACAGATACTTTGTTTTAATTGTCTATAATCCGATTTCCAGTAGATTCCCAAATTCACGTCGAGATACCCAAAGTTTAACTTGAATGATTATGTTTAAACCCTGGTCATACAACCTGCGTCCCCGAAGAATGGTTTTATGTTTTTGTTTCGCACGAACAGTGTTTTGGACCAAAGTGGGGTCCCTTCATTAGTCATTCGAATGGTTTTGAATTCTTACAGGTTGAGTTTGATTGTAACCATTCTTAATTAAAGAGAAATGTTGAAATAGTTATGTTGTTGTCTGACTCAGCTGTTGGGTAGTTTGTTGCTCAGACCATTCATTTGTATCCTCGTCTTTCATTTTTGTTTAAAGAAGTCTTTTATGTTTTGATTCCTTTTATATGCTATGATATGGGTTTTTTTCTTCGAAATGGTAGCCAGTGTTTGATCGTACTGTATTATTTCCCAACTTCCCACCAGAATGCTTTGTAACCAAAAGTGAGCATACAGTAGCCACAATCTGACGTTATTATTATGTAAATATTCACATAATCACTTAGACCTTTTTCTGTTTGTTTACTGTAAACTTTTATTTTTGTTAAATTTTCCTTGAATTTTGATGCCGTTTACCTTGTCTTTCATGCTTTTTATTTTTAATTTACGATATAATTGTTTTCTGCTGCGCTAATTTCTTTTGCTTAGTTAAATCATGATTGAAAGAGAACATAAGTAACTAGTATGCTCGGCCATAGGTCTTGATATACACTGTGACATCGTTTGAAATTAATGTAAACCTTGTGATGTACGCCTTAACCTTTCAACCACAAAGCTGCAAGTTGCAACTTAACAGTTGTTTCGCTTCAAGATCATTTTAAAGAGTTTCAACAATCATAAACCGTTTCCTGCCTCCTGCAACGATTCAAAAGAGCAGACCGGGACAGAGCAAAGTCACCCTATCCAGTTTCAGTAATAGGCAGTGGATAATTAAAACATGCGCACGGTAAACCAAACTAAGTGTTCTGTCCTCAACGCCCCTCCCCTACACAAAAGTTTGAAAGTGTGAAAATCAAACCCAGCTGCATTCTGAATCTGCATAGAGTAATCGGTGATAACGTCGCCATGACATCCCGCATTCGCTGCCGACCGCCCCCTCCGAATCCTCACTCTCAAATAAAGCTCTGTTCAGTGCCAACTCAACAATGTCGCAACCAATAGAATGAAATGAAACTGTGTATCCAAAATGATTGCTAAGTTATTTACTCGTGCACTGATTCACAAGTATGTCAAAAGAATGGTGGTGCGGCCTCGTCACGAAAAAAAATGTAGCGCGATATTTTGCGATATAGAAAAACGTGCAGCGAGATGTTGCGCTAGGAAAACTTGTTGTGCGATTTTTGTGCACGGTAATCGAAAAACAGCCTAAACCCCCTCCCTCCTAAACACAGAAGTTGCGTTTACCGAGCGCATGATATGACTGGTAAGTCATTAGAAACTTGTGTAGTAAAATAACCTAGATGATAAAATGAAGACGTCCTACCTTGCCAAAGCTAGCTTCGCTGATTCGTACATCTACAAAAGCCGATGCAATCAAAAACTGAAGAAGGACAAGCACGAGACGGGGGTCCAGGCTCGTTGATTAGCGAGCAAGAAACTGAAGCTGCACTTTTGCTTACCACAGATTTATTCAGCGTCTAGCTCCTCATAAACTGTACGTCAAGCACTGTCACAATACAAGACAGTATTTTGAGGAAGTAGTCGGCCATATATGTCATATAATGAGTTTGTACCTTTGGTCAGTATCGATGTTCATGACGTCATTTTAAAGATGGTCACAGCGAAACCCCCTAGGGTCAAGATATGAAAATAATTTTGGATTTTTGCTCTACCATCAAATTTTAAGGAGGCACCAGTGGTTAGGGTAAGGTACTCACTATCGGAGGATGGTGATTTTGAGACCCGGTTCAAGTCCCGGTAGATCCAGAGTAGCGGATTCACTGTCGAAGGACGGTGAATTCGAGATTCTAGCATGGTGTTGTGCCCTTGAGCAAGGCACTTTACTCCTCACTGCTCCATTTGGGTAGTGGGTAATGGGTACCTCATCCTGTAAATGGGCTAGCACCCGTTAGATGATGGACTAAATATAAAAAAAAATCATGCGCATCGATTACGAGTTGATGCTCTGGAATATTTTGTAAAATAATGAGTTTGCACTTTTGGTCAGTATCGATGTCCATGACGTCATTTTGAAGATGGTCACAGCGAAACACCCAAGGGTCAAGATATGAAAATTTTTTTGGCTTTTAGCCACTCTGCCATCATATTCATGCGAATCGATAACGAGTCAGGGACATTTTGAGTTCTTAAATCTAGCCTTTCCGAAGAGTTTCCTCGTAGGATTCGTCCCATGTCGATTCTGTCGATTCTCCCTGAGTACCTAATACTTTGCAATAAGGTTTAACTGTGCCTTCAACCTCAGAGTGCGATATTAGGTTTTTCTATGTAACATGTATTATTTTGGGCCATTAAAAACCAGTCAAATTTTGGAAGATGAAAAAACGCGTTCTAAAATGCTATAAATATGAAAGCATTCTACTTCAATCTTCAATTTTTTAAACAACGTTTCTTTATAACAATACAAAACAAAACAAAATGATTATCAGTCATATGAGGGAATGTTGAAATATGTCATGAAAATAAGAATTGACGGTCAAATCTCTGCACTTGCCTCAAATGAAATTCCAAAACAAGGGTCATAATTGGCGTAAGCAGACTTTTACGAACTGGTTGTAATAGATTGTGATGAGAGACATAATTGAAGGCAGGGCAATAGTGTTAACCTTTGATAGTACATAGAAAGTTAAAATATGATACGTATTTCCGTCGTATACATGGTAACCGCGCCCAATGATCAAATATTGCATGGATACTTGTCGTTCTTTTCCGTTTATTGCCGTCGAAGTTGTAAACGGACAATGACAATGAATGCAATTATAGTTGGATGAAAGCTGGATGGCTGTAACTGTTAATGTATTGTAGAATACTTTGTTTTAATTGCTTGTAATTCTATTTCTCATCTGGTAAATTCCCAAAATCATGCCAAAATACCCAAAGTTTAACTTGAATGTCAACAAAGCCTAATGTATTTGCTGCGTTGATCGTGCTGCATATCCTTGGCCGTGACGCTTGGCCAAATCACAAAATGTACTTCCCGACAGTCTACGCTGGTCAACCAATTGCTTACGCCAATCAGATTTATATGGAATATTGGGTGTAACGTTTAGGACGATTTCATAACTTTTAAATAATCGACAAAAATACTTCTTGTCCGAATTCAAAGCAAGTTTTATTTTACTATACTGCACAGCACTGTTTTGGAAAAAAGTTTAGGTAACATTCGGGACCACTCTAGGTAGCATACAGGACCAATGTTGTAACGTCGAGGACCACACAGGTAGACCATGGGACACAATAGGTAACGTCGAAAACTACTCAGATAAAATGAAACACCACTGTCCCCTGACCCTAAACCTAACTTAAGCCTAAGCCTAACCATAACCATCGTAAACACATATAAACAAACAAGCACACAAAAAGATAAATAAATAAATAATCTGCTCTTTATAGACAATTATTAACAAAACAGCTTTTCGCTGTTATTTCATCTTCCTTACTTACTTTATTGCCAATTCCAAATATAAGTATAAGTATACAGGGTATACAAATTATACGATGACGAGGAAAGAGGCAAGTTGGAGTCAGGAATAATAGGTGAGAGCTAATCAATTCCGACCCCATTCTCATGAAACTAACATTGCAATATTTGTTTTAAAGGGTTAATTATGTCAATTGTTAGTCAAAATTCTACATTTGAAATGAAAAATAAAGATACATATTCACATATTTTGGTATTCACTCAAGAGATGCTGTCTTAATAATTTTATACATACATTTCTTGTTGCACTTTGTTTGACAATATGGGGAAGGTTGTTCCAGACTTTGGCACCCATGTATGAACTTTTATTAAAAATAACAAATAAACAAACACAAACACTTACACACAAACAAAGAAAAAAACACACTTAAACAAGGAGGAAGAGCTCCATGTGCTTTAACCATCATTTTCTTATCAAGTACAATTATGTTAATTATCAACGTCTGTATATGCTCATGTATAGTAAGTTATTCATTGGAAAAACTTATTCCCACTTTTATCACAGACTGCCATGTACAGTGGAAGAACATTTTTGGTGACATTCTAAAGTCAAATTGTTTTTCCACATACCAGTTGTAACAACCCTATTCCAATTAAGTATATTTATGTCAATAATCAAATATCTATAGATACATAGATATTGTTTTGTATTGAAAAAGTATTACATAGTTTTCTCATAGACTACCATGTATAGAGAATCATTATTATCGACAGCATATATCAAAATTTTGTACACACATGCTTGCGCAAAAATATTGCGATCCACCTGTAATTTCTGTCCAATCCCTTTGAGGGGTAATTTCAAAATTATAGCAAGTCAGAAGGGGAACACTTTGTGAGTTTGTCAGGAACATCATTTGAAAAATTCTGAGAATCTTCTTTTTGGGATTCTATTCCCCCTCCAGAGGTGTTTGTGTGTGCAGCTTTACTCAAGCAATGTTGGGGGAGGGGGTAATGGAAGTTTTGTCACCTTAAAAGGGGGTCATCAATTTTTTGGTGCAATGGGTGGATGGTTTCACTTATTTTTACTGATGCGCAGGAAGAATTTGCCGACCCATCCCCGGCAACAGTGACTGAACGCTCCCTAATATCACTGTGTTGCCTAAAATCTACCATGGAATAAAATACCGTACTGTTTCAAATTTTGCCCTACTTGACTGGAACCCATACGACCAATGTAAACACTATATCCAAGGTACGATGGTGATCGATTAAAGTTTAAACATGTCTGTTATTATCTACATGGTATAATTTAAATATTGCAGCTATGATGATGAGGTGCGTCAAGATATATAGCATGAAATACATTGTTTGTGAACAAGAAACTCGCACAGGCGCAGTTCCGACTACTGTATCCCTGTAACATTTGAGGTTCAAAAATGCAAGATATCCATATGTTACCAGATTAGTGTTGTGGCTACGAGTTGAAATGAATTCACTTTTCACGTCATTAAAACGATTGTCACAGATTCCATAAAATATGACCTCACATATCATATGTCTGTTTTCATTTCCAATGCCATTCTCTAATGATCTTTTTTAAAAACTACTTGCTTTTTGAGCAGTTTTATGGAAAGGTCGGGCGCGTGCTGACCCCAGCCATGCTTTCTGTGCTGAGATGGTGTCCTTTGAACTCCACTCAATCTTGTCCAAGGGTGATGGAGTCACTAGCAACGTTTCCAGCCTGAAAACAATTTAACGCGCTCTATGATACATGCCACCATTGTAACTTGGCTGCGCTGCCCGGGTGAGCGTAAGCGTGAGTTTCATTGAAAATCGTCCTTATATGCTACCAGAGCTGTTACATAAATACAACCAGTTGTAAAAATTTCAAATTCCCGATGTTTTCGCAGAAAGTGAGCTTTTAGATCCTTTTAGATATTAGACTGTTCAGAACCTATGAATAACGCAAAAGAGTTGCGCTGGTTTCTCCAAAAGTAAAATTGTTCTTGTTCAAAATTGACAGACATTTAATTACATGGGTGTGGCTCCCATATTTTTATTCGGAATACACGAAGTACAACATTTAAGCCAGTATAAAATTAGCGAAATGATGATAAAGAGAGGGGGAGGGAGAAGAATCATTCCGACTAGCCATCCAGTTTATATTAAATCAGTAATACATGTTTTTTTTCACGAGAATCACTCAAAATCAAACCATTCAAGTTCATACAGTGAATTATATGTTCACAATCTGATCGTACAATGACACAAAAGTAAAACTTTGAAACGTAAAGAATCTTACTTAAGTGAAAAAAATGTGTGAATAAATGATATTTCACCAAATTTGCCGTTATTACACCCAAAATTATTTGACGGAATATTTCACCCTTTCAGTATTGTCAATTTTGTATTTTTTGTGTAAGTAGCATCTAGGTCATGTATGTCCAGTACTTTTTTATAAAAAAATTCGTCTGTACGTCACCTTGGTCAGTTTTTAACTATTATGCAAAATGTAGACAGGCATTCATAGTTTTAATACTCTCTCATGATCAACATTTTGGGTGCTCTACATGATAGTTTTGGAAACTTGAAAAAATTGATCATATAGATGAGGGATTCGATATTGTTTTATAGTATTTAGGATGGGGGATGTTGACAGCATGTGATTATGTGTTGACCGATATACTTAGGAAGTATGCGCACTTCAGAGTCACGACAAAATCCGACAGGGCAATTTGGTATGATGATCAGATCATACATGATCCGAGATTGCATTTTAGCAAGGTCACAATAATTAATGTTGTTTGCTTCACTGTTGTTACATATATTTCCACTAAAAGACCATCAGAATTTCCTCGTGGCTACTTGCAATCGTGCACTGGCATGCATGTAATTGTCAACATCACTATGCTTGAATGTAGTAGGCTCTCATACTATGAATTACATCGACTGTCACTGCATATTGCATATGTGTGCAACTGCAAGTCACTCCGAATCATATTAAAAGAATGCAGTTTTGCGACGTTAACGTTTGAGCTGCCCGGAGCCAGAATTCACAGTTTACGTGCAAGTTATCCTACATGTAAAACTCAGTTCTACTGTGAACAAAATGCAAGCCATGCTGTTTAACCATCGTGATATATATATATATTGTACCTATATCACTGTGTCAGAAAATCCGAAGGGAACAGATACTTATGACTGTGAGACAACATTTCCATATCATTGTGTAATTAAAAATTAATTATTGTTTTTGCCTTATACATACTTGAGGGGTAAGGTTATTTAGTCTCATAGATTAAGATGCGCTGTTGACCTACAGTGTCCAAACTTTTTTCATTGAACATGCATTTTAGATAGGTGTACACTCCAAATACTAAGTACAAGTGGTGATCGAGTGTAACAAGCAAATTTTATTTAGTCAATGGCCCAAATTTATTTTCTATTTGATGGACAATAGATACATTTGTAATCAATGCCAACAATCCAGTTATGTGCTTTGGTTTAGATTAGTCATTTTTCATTATATTACAATAGTTTGTTGCTAAATTTTCTCCCCTTCTGCATTATATAAGCTCACTGTTTCCTGTTTTAGATATTGTTGATCCTATTGAGTCCAATCTCTTATTCTTAATTCACTTTCACACATATCAAGGCTGTTGATACTTAGATTTCACGCTTGAACTTATGCTGGAGCAGTAACCAACCAGTTCAAATAACTTTCACTTATGTCCAAACACTTTTACTTTTTGACAAACTTCACATTTATGGCATAAACACTAAGGAGTCACAAAGTATGTCGGTGCCCCCGGGCCCCATGTTATTAAATATCATCTAAGTTTACAGTTAAATGGATATGATTTTTGATATTTTTCACAAATTCACAGAGTCCCATTAAAGTATTTTTACTTCACCGAGTTACGTTTTAGCTATTGACCAGAAATAGTGTTTAAGTCAGTTACAGTTATTTCTGGTAGAAGTCAAATTTCAATGCTGTAAGAAAACGTAACTACGATATGTTAGGTAAGAAATAATTGTATTTCCGGTGACCCAACCGAAATGTATGTCATGTACTTTTACCCCTAGCTTTTTTAGTTTTGCATTTTTCATCAGTCACACACCTCATTAAAAATTTAAAATAATTCAAAAAGGTTCCTGATGGACCTGCATGTACCCAATTTCCTGAAGGCATGTTGTTAATTGAAAGAAACAATATTTTCACCCATATCTATACAATGAAGGCAGTCCCCTAAGCAGAGTCTACATGAAAAGTGTTGTTGCAAATTTTTTGATGCTCGTTGCATTTTTCTTTTCATTGACTAGACTACATATGCTACAAGATATGTAGCTTACTGCTACAGCTAATATTCTCTGATTCGTACTGTGGCAACATCGGTTTTGATCATCGCTGACGAGTAAATGACAGGCTGAGGGGTCCTGGATAATAAAAACATTTATATGGCAAATGAGACTCGTTGTATTTAGGAGTAGGTGGCATACATGTAGCTACTTTTACTCTCAATTTTTGTGCACAAATTCACATGTACTGTATGCCACTGTTGCACCTTTGAAAATGTGTATATTCACAGTACCTTTATGGACTTACGTGTTTTAAAATGGTTGTAGTTCAAAGACTTGTCATAAGAATATAATTCCAATAGCCTCTTTCAACACTTCGTTCTGCCCAGAGAAATGCAAACCGATTCGTCGTCAGATTTTCTCACTTCCAAAGTTTTGTATTGAGGAGAAGATAAGCAGTGTGAAGTCAAATGTAATAACGTCCATTTGTACATTGTACATGTATTCATTATCAACTGTCCGTCAATACAAGTACATGTCATGGTTATCACAGTCATAGTTATAAAGAATCAGATATCCGTGAAAATAGTAGCAGCTTCACAATAAAGAACATGGAGATATGGAAAAAGTGATTACTTTGGGATTTTCATGACTTTATTACTCCCCTCCCCAAAACTATACGTGATTACCCAAATGCCATTCTCAATCTTGTTTTGCATCCTTTGAGATGATCTCATTCTCAATCATTATAAGTTTTGACATGATTGTTACAGTATCATCATTTCCACTTTTGCAGATATTTTGTCAAAGTTCATAAAGACTTCCTGTCACAGATACATGTCGTTTCAACCCCTTGTGTGACCTTAGACGTCATGAATGATGAGGGATCACTGAATCTGTCAAGTGTGGACCTCTTCAACATTCTATGAATTTAACCATGTCTTTTCAACTGCTTTGCTTCTATGACTAAAACAAGCGATGACTCATAAATTTTCTTTCATCCACTTACAGGTACACCGAGCCAGAATTGTTAAAACTTGAGAAAAATACAGTGTTCAGGAATAATTGGGTTGCTGTTGGCAGGTTAGATCAAGTTGCTACTCCAGGACAATTTTTTGAAGGTAAGAACTACAAGATTGGTATTAGCAAGCACTAATTGCATGTGTCCAATGCGTGTGCTTACATGTAAGCTATGCTGAGTTTGCTGTGATTGTGAATACAATATTCTGCATAACTTATAATTGAAAAGGAATGGATACCTACAAATGTTGTAGCACAACTCAGTATGTTCTACACATCTGTGGACCCGCAAATACATAGACCGTAACCAGTTCACTCCCATTCCCTATAAAAAGGACCACAAACACCTTTGATAGCGGTAGGTTTTGAGCAAAACCATTGTGGGAAAAGGGTTAAATGGTTGTTGATATTTTGGTATTGAACCTTTGACCACTGAATCTGTCAAGCCAATAAAATATGGTTGATGGGTGACTGAGCCTATCCCTCAATATATAAAAAAATTGCCATTACTACTAGTCTCATTTTTATTTACAAGTTACAGATTGTCAATGTTTACTGATACTCATGAGCATGTAAGCAACAAAACTCAATTGCTGAGAAAAATCTGTTGACAACAGGAGGAAAAAACTATAACAGCTGCAACGTACAATAGAGTACATGCATATAAAATTTCTGTACAAAATCATTCAGAGACAACATATGAAAACAAACAAGAATATCTCGGATAACAAAAATTAATTATTGTTGTAAAATACAACTGTCGACACCTTAGATCTTCCCTTGAGACTACCGTACATGTACTTGTGGTTTCTCTACATGTACATGTACATGTGTGAGTAATATAATGTTTACATTTGTATCTTAACATACCTTGCGCTTCTTTATCAACTCACAATAATGTCATTATGTTGTTGTGGGGAATACTCTTTCTATTTGTCCCTCTCATGCAACCAAGACCCATTTCATTCAGATTAGGGCTTCAGGTGAAGGTGACTCAGTGGTACATGTAAAGCTTTAACATCTGACACATTGAAAGACTCCTTCACTACAGACAAAGGTTTGTCTGTTGACGTTGGCAGCTGAACACTGCATAGGTTGCAAAGGTATATCACAGTCCTGGTGGAGGGTCTGTGGTAACATCTAAATAGGTTGAAGTGTTGAAAAATAATTGAAAGCATAATTGTTCATTGCAAAATTGGAACATGAAACACAGAACTCATCACAGTTTGATCAAGTTGATCATATTTGGCGATTTTTGTAAGACAGTATTTCATATGGCACC
>LD352118.1:85296-102907 GCA_001465055.1 Ptychodera flava | reverse complement strand
ATGCAAACACGGAAATGGAACATCTGAAACCTATCACTGATATGTTGACCGAATCTGGATAGGTACTTGGCCAAGAGGATGCAAACACGGAAATCGAACATCTGAAACCTATCACTGATATGTTGACCGAATCTGGAGAGGTACGTGGCCAAGAGGATGCAAACACGGAAATTGAACATCTGAAACCTATCACTGATATGTTGACCGAATCTGGATACGTTCCAGAGAAGTATGGATTTGTCCGAAGAAAAACGCAACCAATTAAAAGTAATTGGAAGGTTATTGTTGATAACTTCACTGATGGTGGTTACCATATCGATTTTGCACATAAACAATTTACTTCAAGTTTCTATGATTTCAGTACCGTGAAGATGATTCACGCCTAGGGGGATTTTTCCACGCAGACTGTGGATGTCAAAGCTGACAATGCATATGTTGTTGAAAGAGTTGGAAGATGGCCAACGTATACACACATCTACCCAAACTTCATGGTCAGTCAATATGGTCCCTGGTTTGAAACCAATATCGTTGTACCGAAGGGGCATGACACCGCTGACTTCGTCTACAATTTCTCCCTTGAAAACTCTCTGATTAATACATTCTCCGACAAAGAACTGACGACTACGTCAATGACAGCATTGTACCAAAAATTTAAGTTCAGTCGGAGAACACAGACTTGTGTGAAGGTGTGCAAGCCGGGATGATTAATATTGCCTATGATATCGGAAGATATGCACAGAGAATATAATTTCCCCAGCATCTACATCTGTTTTTCACGTCAAACTTGAGAAAGATCTGAGAAGTTTTTTTGAAAAAAACTCAGAGACTTGAAACATTTCTTCCATGTTTTTCTTGTGCTAGAGAACTGAAGCTGCTGTCCCCAAGGAATCTTGGTTTACAGTGGACTGATTGAATATTTTCAAATTTTGTGAACTTTGACTTCAAACGGTTTAGTTTCATGTGATTTGACATCATCGGCGTTCCATTAAAATCTCATCACACAGTAGAATTAATGTCTGGGTGTTTTTACAATACAAGAATTACATTTACTGTTATTCTTTCATTGTTTTGAAATTGAACTTGAAATGCTTTTGAGATTCCAGTCCATAGACAGAAAATGACTTTTTTTTTCAACAAAAGTGTTTGGAATTATTTTGACGATTTCCAAACAGTGAGCCAAAAACACATATTGTAGAGTTGTTGAATTTCTATGTATATGAGATATCTTTTTGCAAAAAAGATAAAAAATTTACCTGCAATATTTCAAATGTGTTAAATAGATATATCGAGAACAGTGAATTGTAACTGTGACATATAATGAAAGACCAATTCAAATATTTCAGCATTACGAGCACTCAGTGTTTCTAGGTTATTTTGAAGCATCACATTTAGTGTCATTTTTAGCAGTGAAATTATTCATTATGGATAAAGTTGATCAAGGGCAGTGACATTCTAAACCTACATGTACTTGTAATCAGTGCACATAGTGTACACGTACATTAACTCTTCAGGTTGTTGTGACCACTGTCAAGGTGTGGGTGTACCTGTACCTGTTAGTTTCCAATGATTTTTCTGTTAGAGTACAATTGACGTGAAGAAATGATTTACCGGACAATCATATCATTAAGATCCTGGGTACCACATTTTCATCATTGCGTCATTTGTTTACATCGTATATGATTCACACATGGTGAGGGACAATCAAATGTTTGACTGGACTGTTATGTGCTAATTGTGGTAACCCAACATCACCCGGTGTCTCAGCGTTACATCTATGTATATGAGATATGTTTTTGCAAAAAAAGAAAAAAAAAAACTGATGAAATTTTACTAGGCTAGGGCTTTTTACTTGTAGTATCTACTGTTATTTCAGTTCATTCAATTCAATACAGGTCTCAGAATACACACAGTCTTTTGTTTCTCTCTCTAACCAAATGCTCCAGTGTTTCCGTACATATTTTTGATAGGTCTACTCCTAGGCAAACTTTCCACACACATATATAGTCAAGTGATTTCAAAGATATTCCTAAGACAACAAGCTACGTGTATGATTACAGTAAAAAATTGGCCAACGAACAGGAGATACAATACTTGTTAAAAGGCCAGGGGATAAATACTGCAACAAGTTAAAGCAAACCTAGTAAAATATTGACTGACCAGCGGGAAATAAAACATTTGCAAATAGCCTCTGCAATTTGCAAGTGTTTTATTTCCCGCTGGTCAATTAGTAATTTACTGTATTCATTATTACTTGCTGCAGTTTTATTCCTCTTTTGAGGTCGTTTGCCCTTTTTATATGCATGGATGATTGCTCAAATCATTCTCTTTGTTCATTTAAACAAACTTTTAATAGATAGAATTGTAAGCCACATACATGTATCATTTCCATGGTTACAATGTAGTTGTCGACCCCTTTTGATACATGTACTATTTGTCAGCATGGCAGGTATATTTTGTGTGATTTTCTTTGTTTTGGGCCATGGATTGAATATAAACATATAATTACACAGCAGTGTCTCATAATGCTCCCTGGCAATCAATGTAAAGACCAACAAATTTTAAATGACAATACCCATCAACATACTATTGACGTATTATGTATCACTTTTCAAGGCCTTTGGATTTCTAATATAATAAAAAATGCAATATTTTAATTTAAGTATTGTTCAGATATATTCTTGAATGCTGTTGAATAGAAAGAAATTGTGTACATTGTAGATTTTGAAAAACAATCATAGCTTGTTTATGGTGTATGTTGATATGTCAAATGGTAGAGGTAAACAACATTTTTATCCCACATGTTGCCGTGCAAAGGTGTGGCTTGTGTCACCATATTTTATTTCAAGCTAAATATCCACCAAATCTTGGGGTTACTCTGTAAACTACGTGCGTTGAGACCATGAGTGATATGGTATTCGTAAGTTACATGTTGATTCATTCTGTTCCAACACAGACAACAAAAATGTGGTAGGTGATTATCATAAAACCTGTTTCAATGCTTTAAAATTCTTCATCATATTCTACTGCAAGATGGAAAAACCCTCTGAACTATAACAACTCGACCAATAAAAAGATATAACCCTGCAACTGTGACATTAATATTTCAACCTCACAAACACAGTGTACATAGGCATGTATGAACAAATACTAGAGTTATTATTGTAAATAGAGGCCAGTCATTGTAATTTGCACACGTGTTAGCGGGGACAGAGATGGTCTTACTTAATTTTTTGCCTTATTCAAAACTAACAACAAAAATCACTTCTTTAATTCTAATATTTTCAAAATGTCTGCTCTTGGCAAATAATCATTACTCATTTGCAAACAAATAGTCTATGCAAATTATTTTCAGAGTACCAAGTCATATTTTTATAAGTTTACATTTCTAATTCTTTACCCAGCGAATCAATAAACATGTGGTAATAAAAGTCACAAACCGAGTACTCTGACCTTATCTAGCAATGTACGGTATGGTAATAAAGATCCAGAGGGCACGCCTGTCTATAGTCAAGCATTTTCAATTTTGGTGAGTGGATATGCATATAGCGTTGCCGAAGATATGGGTTAACCCTGTTAAATAAGTGTACACACAATCTTGATACCACGCCAGCTAAAGGGCATTTCCTGGGGCTCTTGCTCGCATTGGCAATTTGTATAAATTGCAATGTCCTCTTCTCTTCACTTGGGCCACCATTCACCATAAATGCATGTAGTAAAAAAGGTCTGTAACTCTTCAATACCCATTATAAATGCTGTCACTCTTCACATTTTCCCTTTGTCTATTTTTTCATCCTTCGCAAAAAGATGCCTTGGAAATAATTGTTTTGAAATGTAAATCTAGAATTATGACTTACAATTCTTTGTACAATTCTACAATTTGTTAGGCACATCTTAATACCCTTGGAGTAAAAAATATATTCAGCGCCTTTGGTAAGAAATAATTTCACAGTCTCAATAATTTTTGAAAAACGAAAATTTCATGTTTTCCATTGGATTAACGCTGGTATGGTGGCCATCTTAAATTTGAAGTGTCAGTAAATATTTGTTAATTTGTTTCTCTAGTACTCAATTTTACATAGTGTCCCAAATTTTATTCTTGATTTGGTATGGGAGCCTTCAGGAAATACAGCGATGGGCCTGGAGAATTCCATGTACAACTGTACTGTAAAATATGACCCTCCCTTATCCCCCTGTCTAAAATGTGACCTCCCCCTGTCCGACATTCTAAAACTTGCCTCCCCCCCTGACTATTGCAGGATTCTCCCTAGGAATAACTGAAACAGTGTTAGCTAACGTACATGACAATTTGTTTGATTGTTATGTAAATTTGGGACAAATAACGGGGGAAGGGCTGGAGTTTTGGAAAGAATTCGCAATTTACCAAGCAAGAATTTTTGAAGGGGCGTGATATTTCATGCATTTGAGGGAATCGAAGGTGAAGATGTGGCTGACATATAGTGATTAACCAGAAAATGTTTTTCTAGTCAAAATAAAATTAAAAAAAATTAAAAAAAATAAATATCAAATCATAATACATGGAGTCTATCAGGCAAACTATTCACAAATTTCCCCTACAAAACAAGCTATATATGTACATTTTATATGTTTGATAAGATATACTTTGCTTGAAGTAGGAAAAAAGGTACATTTGTGTACAAAAAATTTGAAATGTTGATTTAACATGGTAGTCTATCAGGAAACTATGAATAGCATTTCCCAATACAGAACTTGGTAAATTTGTGTCTTCTTGTACGCTTAATTATTTATATTAAATGTTCTTGATTAGACAAGGGCGGATACAAGTCCATATTTGTGCAAGAAATTGATTTTTGGATTTCACTGAAATATTGATCCACTATACATGGGTATTCTGTGACGAAACTGAATATTTTTTTTCCAATACAAACCTCGGTAAATCTGTGTATTAATGTACGCTTAAATAGTTACTAGAGTGGTTACAAGTCAATGCCATTGTGTGTGCAAAAAATTTGATTGTGGAATTTCTCCTAAATGTTGATTCACTATACATGGTAGTCTATGAGAGAACTATGATTTTTTCCGATATAAGGCAAAAATAAACAAACAAAAAATATAATAATAAATTGTGCTGTTCTGATAACATGGTTTTAAAAAATAGGGTAGGTAGGTCGGCAGGGATTTTTTCCAAAATATTTTTAATTTTTAAGCATGCATTTTTCAGGGGTTCAGGGCGATCAAACACTGGCCACAACATTCTCAGAAAAACGTATCACACATATATTAAACATAAAAGACATGCCCATTCAACAAAAATCAAATGCCAGGTAATGAATGCGAGATTTTATTGATTTTCTTTAAATTTGATTTTTTACTTCTGTGTTCACGTGGGTCGGCAAGTAAATATCGGGTAGATCGGGTTATCGGAAGAGCACATTGTTTTCTCGGCCTTGAACAATGTCTGTGCATGTATAGACGTTTGATAATTGATAAACTAGTACACTTTACAAGCCGTCCCACATGGTTCTTGTCCCATATCTTTCATCACTTTTAACCATCCAAAGTGTTTAATGTAGGACACTTCTTTACTCGTGAAACTTGTTGATAATGTGAACATGTATGTATTAAAAAGAATCGGTCTATTTCGTCGGTGATTTCCTATTCAGGAAATATCAATTGAACAGTCAAAACTTTGTCCGTAAAATCAGCTTCTGTAAAATGTCCCCCAGATAGGCTTATAAAAATACACCCTCCCACTTTGACAGTTTTCTAAAACGTGACTCTTTCCCGATTCCCCCGGTCCACCCCCTGTAATTACTGAATGCCCCTTAGGAGAAAATTGTCAAGTTTCAATTTAATTAGAAAAGTTTGAGAAAAAGTTTAAGTCGCTCACTTGCTTGGCGCATTCTCCCTAAATATACATCTAGAAACAATGGTTTGAAACGGTTAACCACAATCATAAACAAAGCTTTTGTTGTCCACTTGCATTGTTGTCAGACTTAAGTCGAAAAAATTTGGTTTGATGCCGACCATTTGAGTTTTGAAGCCACTGAGTAATGTTATGGTGTTCTGCGGACAACGTTTGTAATTTTGAACAAAAGTAAGAGGAGACCTTTTGTTAATATTGTATACAAAATTTTAAATTTACCACTAGCTACCAGAATAACTGAAACACACGTTACAACTATTGCCCCCGTGTTTTGCTTTGTAAAGGTACAGTGATAGGTCGCCAATGAAATTTTGGCATTTTCATAGGTTTGGTCGTCGTCACACTGATGTCAGTATATTGCCATGCTTATCAGCGACGTGCATCGCTTATATGGAGGTTTAGCGGTGAATTTTTGATGGCGAAAAGAAATATTTCAGAACCGTCCCTTCCACCTTTTGTATGTCTATTAGTAGGTTTATTCCAAATAAAGTAGATTACTGCGAGATTCGCAGGCTATTAAAGATATTCAAATTAAATAGATATGTAGGTAGGTAGGTAAACAGATTTAACATGCATAGAGAGATACACTGAGATTGAAGAATCGAACTGGATGCTCGAATTAATGTGGTTGACTTACATAGGCATTTTAATAGTAGACAGATAGATCATGGTACATTACAGTACATTACTATTTCAGGAGTTGTCAATCGGCCGATTTAAACAACGTGTTGGTAGCCATGGTGCGATATGACCTCCTATGGAATTATGAACAAACTGATTTAACGAATATTGAAAGCTGTTTGCAACCTTGAAAACTTTTCCTAACAAATGTAGATTTCTTAATCACTCCTGTATATGAAATTACAACAGATTTACTATCAACATACAACATCATGGAATAAACATGCCCTGACAAAAGTAACATTCTCATGGAACATGTATCTCATGTGTACAGCTTATGTGTAGAATCAATCGAGATAATTTGATATTCACAATTCAAAATGCTTGCAGTGGCACATTTGTGCTTGAAATTGGGAAATATTTGACGACTCCCCCTCCAAGCCACAATATCTGCGATTGTTATAAAATGACCTCAAAATATCTTTTGTTCTCAAATAATTTTCTTTGAATAAGACCCATTAGAGACTGAAAAAGTGTATACCACTATCATAAGTGTCGAAAGTGGCATGTAAATTCAAACGTTTTAACATCATATTAGAATTAAGTCCAACGACTTTGTTGAGGATGTGCATATAATCTATGCTTTATTTATTTTCAGGGTCACCAAACATCCGGGTTAAAAGTATCTAAATGTTCGACAGGATTTACGGCTCTTCTTCAAAATGGACGTTCTGAGCGACCTTCAAGAATTACGCTTGATGCAGAGATTCAAACTAAATTTTGCAACAGATTTGACAATCGAATTTTTTTTAAAGAGCGAAGGCCTTATACCCTATTACAAGTGTATGCTTGCCTAGTTCTAAACTATCCACCTGAGTGTTTGCGACCTAGTAAGTTTTCAGGAACTTAAAGATACACGCAAAATCTCAATCTGGCATAAATCATCTCCCGCAGCTAGTCTTGGCACAGCGAATATCAAACGATATTTGTATGCTTGCCCGATAGAACAAAGCTCAACAGCTTCAATTTTGACTGAAGTGTACTCATTAAAAGATTTTATATAATAGTTAACTAAATTATAGATGGACTGCACCTCGAGGACAGATATTGAGAGAGATAATTTTTACAATACTTTTTTGACTTACAATTTTCATGGGCTCATTTTGAACCACTTGGCGTGAATAAATTTTTCACCATCTTATTTTTGTGACAATCGAATAGTTTTCTCATGATATATAGCTTAGGGATTGCTTCCCTTTGAATTTTAATTATCTGTAAATTTAAGGCTATATGTTTCCACAGATCTAGAAGATTTGCACAGTGACCCCTGATTGTTATTCTGGATGGAATGGTTGGAAGTTTCCTTGAAGAAAGTTTAGCAAAAAATTAAGCCTTCTGCTTTCGCTTTCGAGGCATATATTACCTCAACACTGAGATCTGAATTTATAGGGCATCGCCCCTTGTACATACACTTGTCTATCCTATGCAAATATTTAGTTATTATGGTGCTGTTGATCTGCAAATGCCAGGTACCTCGATCTACATCCGCTTTACGTGTACGTCTGCAGCGCAGGTCTATGTATGCTATTTACATTTCTTGCTGCATGTTTTAATGTGAGGTATATGGTTGTGCTTGTTGCTCATATATGTTATGAAACGTCATCTCACCATACGTCTTTTCTACAGAAAAGGCTTTAAGACTGGGTTTTGTCGTAGAGCCCCTTATCCTGGATATTAACCCTTACGTTATTCCACTGAGACACTACGGGGATACTAGGTCGTTAGCACTTTTCAGTCCTAAAGTTCGTCCATGCTAACCTGTTTTTGTTTCAAATCGCTAAATTTCATTTCTTCTCGGATTGTTCATCAACTTTGTATTTCTTCCTTGCGTTCATTCGGGCAATGACAACAGCCGCAATTATTGTGCAGAGAATACCGAGAATAAAGCCCACAACAGTTGACCCAGCAATCACCCCTACGTTTACATCCCCGCACGTCTCGTTGATATAGTACACGGGTTCTGGAGGCGTGACTTCGTAAACTAATTCGAGATTCCTCAGGCCGACAGCCATGCCGTTTACATTCTTTGCAACGCAAACATAAGTCCCAGCATCTTCTTTCCGCACAGAATTTATCATTAAATCGTTGTTTTTTGATACTTGCATCATTGACAGGTCTAATTCCCCAAGGTAGGACACCTGGACACCCAGTGGAATTACCCAATATAATTCTCGACTTGGCAACCTGATGGCGTCGCAGAGCAAAGTTATTTGATCCTTTTCAAAGGCGGATGCGGACAGTACTTTGTTATTAATCATCGGTGGTGAACATGTCAGTTCGTTGGAACTGATATTAATGACGTCATATCCTGAGTGTGGATAGGGACTTTCACATTGCATACCATGTAAGATAGCAGACGTATTACGGGCGACACCGTCCGACCAATCTTTGAAACCAAAGAGATAGCAATCACATGACCACGGGTTCCCATCAAAATAATCGCAATCATACCAATCCATAACCCAATGACAGTAGGTCAGAATTCGTAAGACAATAGTTGTAAGCATAGACACAAAACAGCACAGAACAGACAGTAAATAGACGGTACACAAACAAAGTCATATTCATGAAAGAAAGATATATGACCTCTAGCCAGAAGACCAAGAAGTGATGTCAGGTGTTTCGAAAATAGTAAGCGCATCCTGCCCCACATGTTGCACCCGCCATATATCAATCTATAAGTCAGATAGGTAGTGGTCACTAACTAAGGCCCAATGTCACCGATGTCAACAGTGATCATTTGTCGAAGAGAGATATTGTATTTATCTACCAGCTTGCGATACCTGCCAATAAAGCGTTTGAATGTAGAGACAAGTCTTGCTCTGGTGTAACCTTGATTGAACAGTTTGTAAGAGAGATGGCCATGTCTCTCTACAAAATCACCATATGAACTGGATGCTCTAGCATATCGAATAAGCTGGGAAATGTATACCCCATAAACTGGTGATAGAGGAATATTACTTATGAGGTGTGGATAATTGATGATACTAATGTTGAAATCATCTCTCTTGTCGTATAGCCTAGTAGAAAGATGACCATTAGAGTCAAATTCAAGTAAAATGTCCAGATATGAAGCAGAAAAAGCCATTTCTGTAGTTTCTTTAATCTCCAATTCTGGAGGATAAATCATAGCGAGATTTATTGAATATTGAAATTATGATGAAATCTGCAATTTCGTATTTTTGGGGCAATTTTTGCCATTTTTGGGCAAATAATTTGTTTCTCAAAAAGTACTGGTCTGATAGCTTTGAAATTTGGTATACAGGTTTCTATAGATGAACTTAGTAATATATATTGAATTTCTGATGAAATATGTATTTTTGTATTTTAGGGCAATTTTTGCCATTTTTGGTCAAAAAATGTGTATTTCCAAAACTACTGATCTGATAGCTTTAAAATTTGGTATACAGGTGTCTACAGATGAACTTAATGATAGTTATTGAAATTATGATGAAATCTGCAGTTTTGTATTTTTGGGGCAATTTTTCCATTTTTGGTCAAAAAATGTGTTTCTACAAAAGTACTGGTCTAACAGCTTTATAATTTGAAAGACAGGTTTCTATAGATGAACTAAATTTGATCTTTTGAAATTATGATGAAATCTGCAATTCGTATTTTTGGGGCAATTGTTGCCATTTTGGTCAGTAAATTTTTCTTCTCCTAAAAACTACTCATCAGATAGCTTTGGTTGACATGTTCTGATGGATGATCGAATGTGATATATTCAAAGTATGATGAAATCTTTGATTGTGTATTTTTGCAGCTATTTTGGCCACTTTTTTCTGGCCACTGCATTGAGCTACCAAAGATTTCCACCCTCGAGCTCTTCATCAACATGTGTCAAAAATAGTTATTCTCTACATAAACAAGCGGACCTTTATCGGCCGCTAGGTCGCTTGTTATTTTTTTTCCGGCTGCAAAAATGCAGACAGACAGCCAAGCAGTCAGCGTGAAGGTGCTGCCGATCGAACTTAAAATTCTAACGCCACTGGAAGACGATTTTTTAGGAAATTTAATTTGAGCATTGGTGGTGGGGAATGAATGACCGTTGGCGATTTGAACCGACCATCAATTAAATGCTTGTATAAACTCTTTTTTGCAGGATTTGCAAAAGGTGCAAATGATCAGTTTGTTTGATTAATGTTAAAGATATCAAACATCGTACCGGCAAAGTGGTGACTGGGAGGAAAACTTCACTGATGCAAAAGCCTGGGATTGAAAATTGCGACTTTAAAACGCAGTGATGGCATATAGTGTCTGGAATAAGATATCCAAAGATTTGGCATTGAATCTTCCTTGTGACCTTTCAGCAAAATCTCTTCCCTCAGGAAGTAAGTGATTGATCATCACAAAGTTAATCTTTTATTGTACATTTTCTTTTCAGGATACATTTGGTGAAAAAAGAGGTCGCTTTGAATATGCAACATTAAAAACAAGACTGGAAGTTATCAAGAAAAAGATAGAAGAGAAATCAGGAGATAAATTATCTGATTTAGACAGCGATATGAGCACATCAGATACAGACACTAATATTGATACAAATACCAATCAATCAATTAGCTGATTAGTCTATCAATCAATCAGATGTTAAAATATGTCTTTGAATGTAAATATTCATAATAATTATCAGAGAAGAAGGCAGATAACTTACCATTATGATGGTAGGTGTCTGTTTGTAGTTCATGATGTGAACTGTTTGCAAAATGGCAAAATATAATGACCCTTCCAAGTTTTGTGTTATGGTTTTATCGCAGGGTATGTTTTGCTAAGTTGTCATGACAGATTGTCTGTGTATCTGTAGACATGGAATGACGCCTGGTGTACAGTGAAGGTGACTGACTGTGGTAGCCAATGTAAAATGTTAACAGAATGCATACCATGGCACTATACATTATGACAGATTTATTTAGAATTCAATCAAGAGAGTTTGTATCATATTGTGTCCCATGTTTGCTGCTGATGTGCAGCTGGCTCAGAAGGTTATATCTGATTGGTGGATTGTCGCTATTCACAGCAACTTGGTGAGTCTATTGTGTATAATTCAATGATAACAGTCTTTCACATGCTAACCTAGATAAAGTTGTACATGCCTCTACACAGAAACAGTCACTTAAACTTTGTTTAAATTTCCCTCAAGTAAACTTTAAAATTATTCTCTTTAAAAATTGATGAAAAAACAGGGGTAAATGTGCAAATTTAAGTAAAAGGGAAACAAACTACTCATGTTTACCAATCTATCAAATTCAAAGCGACCACTTTTTCTACGATAACCTTGTGGAGAAACTTAAATGTTTAATTTTCTTCACTACCATAACGTAGAAAGTTGATATACTCTACAAGCTTCCAGACAAGTCTTACATTCAGCAGATCAGTCAAGTATTGTAAAAAAGTTAGTTTGAATATTTGTCCCTAAGAATCTCTCGACATTAAAGCCTCATTATACCTGTGTTCCATGTTTTTCACATGCTAATCAAGAATAAAACCTCTGTGCACTTGAAATATAGTGGTTCCAATCTTATCATTATAATCTGCTACTGTTCAGGGTCCTTCATTAAATATAGAAAATACTTAAGATAATATTGAACTGTAATATGGCTTAATGTAAAGTGTTACCGGTATTCTCTGTGTTTGCTGAAAACTCACCTGTAATAATCTGTAAAGAAGGGTGGTCACCATGTGCAACAAAGCTGGACAAATGTACACTGAAATGTCAGATGCTTCACTCCATCAAGCTTCAGCATGCATTACTTTCCAGGATAACGGTTGACATAATCATTTTTTTACTGTAATGATTCACACTGAATGTGAGTTGACGGAATGAATTGTGGAAATTCTACAAAATATCAACATAGAGGTCGAAACCTGTGGGAATTCCCAAGAATATTAACATAAAGTAAATTACCAGTATAATAACATGTGGACATTCCAAAACTTATCAGCATAGATGTAACTAACCTGTGGACATTCCCATGATTATCGGCATAAAGGTCAATAAGTTGTGGAAAATTCAAAGATTATCTACAAAGAGGTCAGTTGCTGTGGGGAATAAAACAATATTGGCATGGAAGTCAATAATCTGGGAAATTGTTTAAACAATCAGATTTTTTTTGTAATTCGATTTATGGTGGTTTTCCATTACCTGCCTCTTTGTGCTCGTCACTGAGGCGGGGACCAGCCAATACATGAACCAAGTATGACACGCAAGATGTTTTCTATTAAAAGCCCAACAATTGTATTATTGGTGATTTACCCGTGACTGTTCTTTTCAGTGTCAGCTGGAAGGGCATCATTTTACAAGTGGTATAGCCACAAAATGATTACGTCAAATCGCAATACAATACAAAATGCTATAATACAAGGCGTCTGTGTGTTTTTTCAGCGATTTTATGTCATTAGTTTGTGGCTATACCACCTGTAAAATGGTGCCGCTGGAAGTCATTCCTCTACTCTACAAAGCATGGTGAAACACCTACTGTTACAGCTCGTAAACATTTCGTCTAGACGTGTTAAATGCACGGTTATTTGTGTACTTTTGAATTCTAGCGAGGACCACAGCTGCCACAGTTCTCTGTGGTTCTTGACTAGGGCTGTCAACTAAAGTTTCTTGTTCTGCTACCATATCGTGATGCTCGGTATTTAGCTCTTCAACTCAGCCTGAATATGTGTAGACTGCATTTTTGTTTTTGATAAGTGGATTCCGGCGGGAAAAGTTAAAGTTCAAATATTAATGAAAACAGTGCATTTTCACCACGTGTAGACGCTTTGTTGACAAGATGAGTAAATAGAACGAGATGTAGAACACAAATAGTGTAAAAAAAACCATCAAAAGTTACTCCTACTGGTTGTGTAACTGTCAAGTAAATTCATACAATTTTGCAACCACGGTTACTTTCTGTACAAAGTATGTCTACATATTGCCCTAATAAGTATAAAATTGATTTGACAAGTTTTCAACATGCCGTATGTTGTGGGTTCGAATCCGATTGAAAACTATCCGTATATTGTACAACACAGGAAAATACCAAATGTTTGTAGAGTCTTAATTAAATGGATATTTATACTTTTACTCATCTGACACTATCCCTTAAACAATTCGACATAAGTAAGTGGACATAACCATTAACATAACACAGATTGTGCTTTCAAATCGAAGGTCATTGTTTATATTGTAATACAAAGGTGTGTAGGCTAAAAGTCAAATTCATTTCATGAAATTCATGTTTGCAAACATATTTTCCCGATGTGGCCATGTTTACAATGGTAAACCTGTTTCATTTACAGTTGACTGCCCGTCCCGTTCAAGTTTCTTAGCAAAAAAACATTTTAGTAAACATTGGCGTCTTATGACAATTGATTACAAAGTTTATGACAAAATCTTTGTCAATCTTACTTTTCATTTCATTTCAAGGTACATTTCTTTCTGTTGATATTATATCTGTTTGACCTCTTCGTACAGGTACAAATCCCAAATATTTCTCTGGGTCAGTTCTTCGTGTCCATACTCAGTTATGTTGTTACTATGAGGATTGACAATCACATGCGTCGCATTTTGAGATGCAGGTATACCAAAGATGAAACTCAACATGTCTAGGAAAGTCACAATATCCCCTGTCAGGCCGACAAAGGCCATCTTCATGAGAAGGTTGTTCAGCGCCACAGTAGTGGTTTTCTTCTATTTTAGGAATCGTTTTAGCATCTTTCAGATCCAATCCACCGGCGCCGTCTTCAAATGTTGTGTCGATCTCTGGAAGATCGCCAAACTGTAAGTGTCTGATGTAATGATTGTCCATATCTGGGAAATATGCGTCTTTGGATGTTAGCAAACTGTCACATTTGTAGATTTAACAACATAGTGAATACATATTTTGTGATAGCCCGCACATTTCTTTTTCTTTGCGTAATGGTATGTTGATACCGTCCTGGGGATAGGCTACCGAAACCACGTGACATAGGCAAAGGGCCTATGTGGATATGCGTACTTATGGAGACCAAATGTGCGTTTGGAATAGAAAAAAGTTTGATCTTTGTTATTTCGTAAATTCACCACATTTTCGTACATGTCTATGCAGTGAGATACAGACGTTTTCCTGGCGCCCTTATTTGTTTTCATACCGCGCCGGGTATTTTGGACAACACTCTTTCAACTGATGTTTCGCCGACTTTTGGCAGATGGACAAACGCCACATTAGCCTTCTTGTATGCACTTTGAGCAATAGCTTCGCTCGTGTTGTGAGTCAAGAAATAATTTGGCAGAGGTTCTTTTCCACGATCAGAGTAATTCAGACACCCGTATAAATACACCACTAAAATTGAACACTTTTCAGGCTTTGCTGCTCGAACATACAAATCCAGGCATTTGTAGCAAGGATGTGGAACTTCTGTTGTTCGGCCATTTCCTTTGATTTTGGTTGGCTTTGATTCGATTTCACTCTTTGAAACACCACCATTGCATGCAGGTTGCTGCACCCTACTCACTTCCTTCCAATATAATGATAAAATGAACACCATTTTTAACAATGAACAGGCAAGCAGCTAGAAAAAGAGACGTTCTGACGTTTTCATTATGGATCACCACCCTTTTAGTCGAATTCTGTTGGTCACTTCCTGTTAATCGAAACACGAAATTGTTCGTCTAAATAAAAATGATAGATAGATAGATAGATAGATAGATAGATAGATAGATAGATAGATTCCATATAGATTGTCAAGCGCTCTATGACAGTAAATGAGCTTGAATTGTCTTATCTGATCATCACATATACAATGTAAGATGAAATCAACTTAATCTTATGAAGTTTTTTCAACTCGATAGAAAAGTTTATATCAATCACGTGGTTTCTTAATTTAGAACTATTTTGTTATCCAAGCCAATAAATTCTTCAGTGTTAAAGTTCACCTGCCAACCTTTGGAAATCATTATCTCCCGGTCATTTTATTGACAAACCTTTGACTAATTGCAAAGTAAATTTATTCTTTAAGATAAGTTTCGTAAGGTCCTACAAATGTCGTATCCAAAGTCTGGGGAAATGTAAAGGGCTTATTAGGATAATTTGTTTTTTGTTTTTGCACTTCTCAGCGTACTCGGGATGTTTTGTTACGACTGTTGGAAAGAATAACATGGCTTCCGCAACACACATACGGTACACAGCCGTAAGATACCTGGGCGCAGTAAGACTTATTACAAACCTGACGCTTTGAGCCAAATTAGACCAAAATAAGTTATGACAACCATGAAATGTCACAGATTTTCATCTTGGTGGTTGAAGTACCTCGATTTCAAAATATCTTGCAAACTTTGCCAAATATGTCTTAATACGAACTGCGCGAAGGCTCTTTTTACAGACTTCGATATGTCAATGATGCTGAAACATTGCATGTAGAGCGAACACTAGCTCTGCATGTCAGGGGTGTGTGTTACCTAGCTCTGCATGGCAGGGCTGTGTGTGGTGGGAGGCCGTATAACGCCGGTAACACACAGCCCTGCCATGCAGAGCTATGTGTTACCGACCATAGGCCTCCAAACACGTAAGGCCTGCTTACTGTGCCATAGACAAAACCGGGGGTGGTGCCTCTGATTTGCGGAGCGCAGTTTCTCCGGTAAAAACAGCCAACTTTGAATCAAAAACTTGTGTCAATCTACTTTTTTCGAGCATATCTACCTCGTCTTTGAACACGATGTGCCCAGCTGCGCTTGGAACCTACGCAAAGTTCATTTTCTCTCTGTATGCACGGGAAGAGTTCGTATACGCCCTCTTTGTGAATCTCGTGTTTTCCCGTTTACCCATGGGCACTCACGCGAAAGCCAAGGGGAGACCAGCCCGAAAGTCTGATCAATAAAACCCATTTCAAAGCACCTCTCAGCTATTTAGTATATACGATGATCATATTCTACTCCCTTACACTTTATGTATATTTATATCATGTATATTTCTATGGTGTGGCTCATTATATAATGGATAACAAACAACTCTGAAATAGTTTGTTTGCAGTCCCTCCCATGTTTTAACTAAGATGGTGCCTTCTTCATCACAGTCTATGTTTGCAACAGAGAACATTTCTCCAGTCGGGACACGTGTCAGCTCAACTTTGATATTGCCCGTACCATGGCTGCGTATGCCAAGGCATTTTACATGACTGAAGTTGAGCCGACTTTTACTGCAGTCGCGTTCACCGTCCGACACGACATTGTCCTCTTAAGTTCTGCCCTTTTCCTGTCTTTGTACCTGATATACAGTGGCTTTGCTTTGCTGTGTAGCCCTTCTATCGTGGACACATGCTTCACTCAAAAGCGCTAAACTGACCTGATGGTGTGACGACGCAATGGCGCAAGCGCAGTGCTAAGTCATAGCCCGAGATCATGAATATCATCAGTTTGTTGTTCAACCATTGACGTAATAGAAATAAGGTATGATGCTCCAAGGTACTAAAAGACAAAAATTCTTTTATTAGCTACTATAGACTATAGTCTATAGAAGCTATTGGGATTGGTATCCGTCCGGCGTCCGTCGTATGTATGTATGTATGTATGTATGTATGTATGTATGTATGTATGTATGTACGTACGTACGTACGTACGTACGTACGTTTGTGAGGCGTCCGTCCACTCAAATATCTTGAAAACCGCAGTACTTATTGATTTGATATTTGTTGTGTAGATGAAAAATATGATTTTGAGAAACTGTTTTTTTTTTAATTTTTTGATATTGTTGAAAATAGGCAAATTAATGCCAAAAAAGGTGTTTTGGTAAAAAATCTTCTTCTTCATAACCGCTGGTCAGACAGCTTTGTTATTTGGTATACAGGTCCCTAGGGATAACCCAACTTAGATTTGTTCAAATTGTGATGAAATATGCAAATGTGTATTTTTAAGGAATTTTTTTGTCATTTTTGGTCAAAATTTGACTTACATTTTATGTAGTTCTTGTAATGTATAAACCCTATCAATTCACCCAGAAAAAAATAATTAATATGATTTTAAATAATTGAATTAATTAGGAAATCATCAAAGCCAAAATAATTTTAGTG
>LD352118.1:58906-84719 GCA_001465055.1 Ptychodera flava | reverse complement strand
TAAAATGTGCTTGGTTAATAGGATGAAAATACTGATATTAAAAGATAACCAGCTCAAGATTCTTTATAACCTGACAGATATGCTGTTTTATTATGACGTAAATCTTGGTTTAAGCAAGTCTTGTTTACTTTAATTAGAATGTAATTAACTCTCGTTTATTTGCTATTATAGACTAATATAGTCTGATGAAATATGCAAATCTGTATTTTTACGGAATTTTTTTCCATTTTTGGTCAGGCCATCATGAAATGAGCTATCAAAGATATCCACCTTCTTCATCAATACATGTGTCACAAAAGGTTATTCTCTACATAACACAGCAGAGCTCTGTCAACTGTTGAGTCGCTTGTTTTTTCAAAACCGCTGGTCAGTCAGCTTTAATATTTGGTTTACATGTCCCTAGGATGACCTTAGTGAGATAATTTCATACAGTCAGGAAATAATTAATTTTGTATCTATGTCTATAGTAGCTTCAGGGACTTTGGCCCTATGTTTTTTCACTATGTTGGCAAACTCATTCGAATGACTGAAACGATACGTTGTCTGCACCGGTATTCCGAGTAAGGAAGTAGCTACACATGCACTGAAATAGGAAACATTCTGTTGCGAAAACGGAAGAGCGGTCACCCATTTCTTCACTACTTACACTGGTGCGTGAAGATAATAAGTTAAACTGAACCATGGCTAATCCATAGGTCTAATCATGTTGATGCATGGTCTTATGATCACTTGCTGTTACGTCACACTCAGAGCGATGACACTCCTAACATTTGCCTCAATTTTTGAGCACCTTGAAATGGCTAAATATTTTCAACATTGATAGCATAACCTTGTAAAGTCTTCGTCACCTTTCACATAGATGTAAAATTGACGTAGGCGGGAAGATTTCCCCGGGCGAACACGGCTCGTGGTATCCGACTGGTATCCTTGCGATAAAGTTTAAAACCACGACCTCAGTTTTTTCCCTGAAAATACTCTCCCAAGCACCGATGAAGTCGTCGTATCATGAATGCTAGATATGCTGTGTTATTTTCCTTTCATATGCCCATAAATGCTCGGAGTGCACTGGGTAGCCTCGAGTCGTTATAGTGTGATTGCATAACAAGTTTATTGTTTGCCATTTTATGGTCACTTTCAATCACTGTTGAACCCTTCCCAAAGACTCTGTCTCCATGTTCAGACCGTGTGTAGCTCAGTGCTTCACGAGAAAATTCAAAATCTGCCGATATCAGATATGCCTGCATGATTTTAGGTAACATTCAAAAACCCGTTTTCATTTCCAGTATTAAATTGGAAATGTCTTCTGTTGTCGAACATAAATAAACGTCATCTACAACACAAGAGATTCCCCGTAGTCGTCGGATATCAATAACCAATCAAATCCTTTGTCGAGCTGGTCATGAATCATTGAACCATTTTCATAGAAATTATTATCAAATCCAAGGTTGAAAACCGTTCCTTTCCTTGACAGTCTGGTAAAAATCCTTTGGCATTCACATTCATTTCTTTCATATGGAGTGTTCGAGATGCTTTGGACTTTCTGATAGGTTTAAGTTTTCTGCATAATCATTATATCCGAAGATTCGAATCGGTTGTCAAATATAAGGGATGATAATTCCCTTGAATATGCACTTCAAATACAGGATTGTAAAATATTGCCGATCTTAAATTAAGCAACTAAATTATGGGGATTTTATAATGGTAAAGATGTTGAGCGTTTTGAAAATAACTTTTTGCGTAATATTTTATGTTTGAAAAGTAGTATAGCACCATGAAAGCTGAAACTGGCCGGTATGGTCTTATCAATACGATTATCGTCAAATACTGAAATACTAGCTGAAATTGATGCATGCTTAAACAGGCAGTATTTTGTCAGTTTGCTAAAATTTACAATGTGGAAGAGCAGTAAAGAATATACACAGCTAGAAACTGCAAGTTAAATATATGTTATGTAACCCGGGTTTTGCATACGTTTGGTTGCTACAAGGTGTTTTAAATGAGAACACCTTTTACAATCATTTAAAGAGCGTTGTCAAGATGTACTGATGCAATATATCATGTCTGACCTAAAATCTGGTAGGAAGTTGAGTACATATTGTTGTTTAAATGTTGCGCAAACCTCGAAAAACATTCGTCTGTAACAGCAAAGACGATTTACATAAGTGTTTTGACTCGCTTTATACTATCCAGTCATGTATTGTGCATTGAACAATTTAGATTAGAAAGGATAAAAACCCCAAGAACTGAAAGAAAATGCTTGGGATGTAATTGTTAGCAAGTCGAGGTCGAATACCACATGCAATTGTTTTCCTAATGCATTCCTTGTTATGTCTAAGACGCCCTGAAGAATTTGAGTTTTGTCAACCCATGTCAACCATAAAACGTTTATTTACGGAACCAAAAAGGGAGAAATCGTTAAAGACCTAGATAGATTCCTGCTCAAATACCAAGATGGTATGATGCATCATTACATCGTTTTGTATTTAAAAGGTCATTGGCTTTATACTAACGAAATAAATGACATTCATTCATTAAGTGGCGTTTCATAAGCCCTATCGACGGGCAGACAGTGCTGATCTGTCTGTTGAGTTTTTATTTGAAAATTTCATGCTTTGCATACCGACTAAACTGTTTAACACAGTATTGTTAAATAATTTTGTCGGGTAACTGAGTAAAACGTGCGGGTAAACATGTTTATTGAAAGTTTCTCACCCGCTTCGTTAGGAACAACAGGACAGTCGGGTTTGCCTCGTTTAGCGGTTACTGGTCCGACACAAAATTTATACCTTTCGTTTTAATTTTAACGATGATTTCGTTTTGTGCTTGCAGAATTATATTCATTTGAACTTAAATACGGTTTTTAAGGCGATACCGAAGGATTCAAAGCGCGCGTTGGTTGCTATCGCTTGTAACGTTCCAAACACGCACATTTGCATGTGCTTAATCTTACCGTTTCGTTGTTTTGCTATGGATTTTCGACTTCTGGTATTTTGAAAATGCTCAAAATCTTGAAAGTCTCTCAATTGTAAACCAATTTAGCTGACTTTTGGTAGGATTATTGAAGCCATACATGAGAATAGAGATAAACATGAGTTTCTAAAAATTTCAGACCGTTTATGAGATATCGCCGTAAAACCCTTAAAAATTTCACAAAATGACACAGTAGATACTTTCCTGTTCAAAAATCGTTTGTATTTGAACAGATAAACTAATCCATGCTAGGGGTTCTAAACAGTCATCTCATGTGTTACATTCTTAAATTTTGGAAAAATTGATGCAAATTTGTAAGAGTTGAAACGTTTTAAAGTAGAGCTGTAAAAAAATGTATGTGTGACGTCAATGATCAATCGCGCGACAAACCTGCGTCTTTTGGAACGTACGATGCTGTAAATCAATATTATGAAAAGAAAACCATGAACACTTTGTATTTTGATTGATTTTGGAAATTACCCTTAGCAACCATTGCTTAGCGATTAGAATCCTTCGGTATCGCCTTAAACTCATTTTAAAATTAAATGTTTTTTATTGGTTTTCCTTCCGTTTTGTGTTCCTTTCGTTTGTCTTTTGATTTATGAAAAAAAAGTTGAAAAATCATTGACTTCTCCGAAAATGTCTTACTTTAGATGATGACAGGGATAATGAAGTTGCTTTTAATTGAAACATGAAGTTAACATGACCGACATTTATACATTTTGTACCTGTGTAGAAAATACAAACAAAGAACGATTGATTTACTTGTACAAGGATTGACGTGAAGAATTATTCGTGACGCTCAAGTATTTGATGATCTACTGAAGACGTACCTTGGTCTACTATCTTCGGGTGTTCGACGTACATTGATACAACTAAATTCCATCTGAGATCGATTTACCCTTGGTTATTAATGAAAGAGAGGCTGAGTAGAGAGGGTTAAGTTCGTTGTAATGATTGAGATAACAAATAAAACAGATTTATGGTGTCATAGGTGTGAAATATCAATGAGGGAGAACCTCTTTTCAAATGTAATATACTTCTCTTAGATAATAATAAAAACGAACAACATTTGCATTCCAGATTGTTCAAAGATACACACCAGATCTCTGTTCACAATGCATGCTATTGAAATCTACTATAATAGACCTCCTATTGGTATTCATGTTTCTGGTTGAGATGGATTATAGCCATAGATTTGGAAAATGTGCCTTAACAACCTTCAAATTTGTTCATATATATTTAACAACTTAATCACAAGATTTATTGGAATTTATAGCTATTTTATGAGGCAAAATATATCTATGAAATCAGCACCAGGTATTTCTCTTATCAACAGACTTTCATTGCAACCCTGTCTTTATTCTTGGATTAAAACAAGTATTGCTTTGAAGTTTAAACAATGAACATTTGAGTAAATACGAAGTGTTACAGGTCTATGGCATCTTAATGACAGCATTTCTGATAAGGATTCTATGCTGTCCCATTCAACAAGGCATGGCACCGCCTGTCACGAAATGCATGTGTACAAGAGTGAATTGAAAATATCCAACATGATTTTTATCCCTTCACCAATAAACAGCTTTATTGAATATAATCTGTCAAAAATACACCATAAAAATCCCTTACATACGATCTTGTAAAAAACACTGTAGTTGGTTTGAAACAAGAAGCACCACTCAGCAAAGTGATATTTCCAATTATTATCTGATTTGATACAGCTACAGCTACGAACAGTTACAAACATATTTCTGCATAGTCATAACGTTTAATTTCAATAAAAACTGGAAATTACATGGTTGAAAAGCAAAAACAGTGAATGGAAATTGTACGATAATCCAATCAACATGCCTGCTACAAATGTGCTTATCAAAGTTATCAGTAACTGACGGGTTCATAAAATTGTATCTGCTTGGCATGTAGACTCTTTCATCGACTCCATACCAAATCATTTTCTTTGACAAGAGGGGTTAAACCTTATTTCCTTCTTTACTGAAAAATTCTTCATATAACTAGTAAAGATATTAGTCAAACAGTTCTATGTACTTGCTATGCTCATCAGTAGTCAATTCACTGTGTTTAAAAATATCTCAGTCACTATTCAATTCTTTGTTGTAAAACGTTTGCCACACTTCAAGATTTGATGTGAGAATACACAAATCAGACTGAATCATGGGATAATTCACTTATTGTAAAGTAATCTTTAACACAAACAGTAAACACTTCTATAAAGTCTTTTACAATTACAGGTCTACCTATGGTGTAATATGTCACCTATAAACTCTATTCATAGTAATGCATCATAAAAATGTTTTAAACATCCAAGGGATGCATTCTGATAGATTTGACATATTTCATCTTTGCATGACACTTGTGTAATGGTATTTGCTTTGATAGTGATAGATTTGAAAACAGATTGATCATTTCAATGTAATCTAACCATGTTACAAAGATGAGATTACGGTACGAATTTTCAAATACCAAATATCACTTGTTCTTCATGTTATTAAAATATTTCTTTCACAAGTAAGTAGAGGCATAATATCCTCCGCAGTATGCTACAAACTATAAAATCAACCAAATCTGGTTATGACATAAATTTAAAGGCGTCAAAAAAGTATTGAAAAGACACAACAGTAACTATTGTATCAACCAAATACACTCACATACTATATGGATCAAATAACAGGTTTCTGATCAAGTAGTTGAACAATGAGTAATTGAAGAACAAGATAAATCCATTTGGAAAGACTTTAAAACATCAAGAAATGAAATGTCAAAAATGTTTCTAAAAACCTACATCTACAAAGTTACGAAACGTTAAAGAGAATATAGCAAAGCAATAATACATGTTATTAAGTTTCAGTTGTTGACTTCTTGAAAGCCTTTCTTCAAAGTAAGTTAACAGAATCTGTTGGGTTACAAAGCATTTTCATTTCTCAAAGAAGTAGTAGTAGATAACACGGTGTATTTTTTTGTGAATATATAGCATTCATGTTTGTTATTTCAAATAACCCATTAAAGCGACTACTGCAATACACAATTAGTTATACCTTTTATAACATCAAAAACCTGGCGTACATGAAATGTTGAAATTTCACCAGTTTAGTATTCAGTCATGTGATTTGACAGCTAGGAAATATAAAACATTGTGACAATATTTTTAGCATCAACGTTCAATATATAATTTGAACTCCTATGGATAATGTGTTCAATTTAGTGATTCTAAACAGCACACTGTAAAGGATAATGAAAACATATTATACTCTGCTAAATGAACTTCTAATGTTCATGAAAAGTAATCCATTCTGAGTACACTGCAAATCTAGACATTCTATGCTATACAAACTCAACTGTAAAACATACTTCAATGCTATCCAGGAAAAAGAGATTACAATTTAAGTCATGAGCATTTGACGTTTGTTGTTTTCTGTAAGATTTTTCCTTAATTCAAGAATTAAAGTATCAAAACGGATATATTCAGAAGCACAACAATTTCTGATATGATTCTGATTCTGAAAATGTCTTATCATAATGATCTACTTCAATAAATTCAAAGATTAGGTGAGAAATCATCAATTCGTCAGCAATTAAAAACATCTACATTTTACAATATGGCACACATCTTTGACTAAGTCAACATTATATACTGCATCCAATAAGTACAGTATATTCTACACACAAAAACTAACTTGGCTCATTTGGCTCATTTGTGGCTACTTACACCAGATATCACTTTCATGGAGCTAATTTCCTCTACATATCAAGGAATCGTGTATGACAACAATTTCGCAGATACAGCTGCCTTCAATGCTATTACAAATGTAGCATAAAGAAACAACACTCGAAGAAAATGAAGAGAGAAAGAGGGGAATCACTCATATGTTGACAAAAACCTCATATGGTAAAGATGTAAAAGACCAACAAATGAATATTGAGCTGAAGATACTCTTAAAAACTCTGATATTATTGCCCTCACTAGGGTTACATTAATATTGTATATATACATTGAAACTAACATAAAAACTCGTGTATTTCTAAATATTGAGTCTTGTCAATATATAATGGCAATAATGTTACTGTAATATGAGATTAAGTAAATCATGTATGTAGTGTTCTTTGTATTTGTCATTCATCTTACAATTAATCTGCCATACAGATGAAATTGCATTTCAAATTGGAAATATAACAGACCCACATATAAATAATACTTAACATGAATAGCTTGATTTTATACTTTTACTAATGATAATAACACTGTACTTGATTACCATTGAGACTAGTTTGGATATGGTCTACTGAATAACATCCAAACATAGAGGAAGATTGAAACGAAATGCTAAAAATGCTACATAAGAGAAATAAAAGCATCTCTATGCATACATCCTCATTTATATCATCTATTTTTTCACAAGGTTAGTTACTATATTCCTGAGATTGATACCCTCACGAAGGCTTAATAATATTACTATACTGGATTATCATCGAAATTAGTTTATATGGTTTTCTCCGTTATATAGTACGTGCCTCTGTATGTCGCAAGATTGAAATAGAAATGCTAAAATGACAACACTGCTATTGATCATCATCAAAATATCCTAGTATCAATTTTTTCAAGGTTTCTTAACTACTTTGATATACTGATCGAAAGCAGAGTACTCTCATAAGTCTCATATTTACAGAAAAAAACTTCTCCTTCTGCCGCACAAAAATCATTTTGTCAATCTATTCTCAAGACTTCAATGTAACATGCTTGCATCATTATAAATGAATGACAGCTCACATGATATCATCTTCAAAACATATATGAATTTTTCAATATGTTGGAGTGATTGTACTTTGAAATCAATTAAGTAGGGTGAAAATTGTGTTTCTACCAACTAACAAATGGTGATTTCACATGGTTCTGCAATATGATTTACAGCCAAACAAATTGCACGTAAAATATCATCAATTAATTTGTGATCGACAAATAATACAGTGTATTTGCATGACGGAGAAACAAATATTGAATTTTTCCCATTACTAAAGAGTATTAAACTTTTATGGACGTTTTAAACTTCTTGAAGTTGTATCATGCATGTCATTGTATCTTACATTACACTGTTCTTTGATGTGATTGAATTCCTCCACTAGCCTAGTGAGTAGGCAGAGATCAAGTCTGTTTACTGATGAGATCAATTGCATTAGGTCCAGGATATTTCTGTAAAAGTAAAATAAATAATATATATAAGCTGTTGAACCATTACACTAAGGACTGTACATTTAAGAATATTTTCATTTCTACTATTATTGCATATAATAGTTAGAAGATATACCTCATCATTAAACCTCATACAGCTAGCTCATCCAGCCTTCAAGAATTAGTACGGGAACACTGTCATTATTTGAAAGTATTTGGTTCATATAGAGCTTTTTTCTGGAAATTATTTTAAAATATATGGAGTAATAGATATGTTGATTGACAAGCAATGATGACACAAATACTATTTTTATAGAAATACTACTGAGTGGGCATATTTCCTTATTCTTTTGTTTCAGCAGAATTTTACAGTTTTACTATAAGATATATCAAAGTGACACCACTATTTGATATTTTTTTCAAAATAGCCCATGATACTACAATATTTTAATCAACATTTCAAGAAAATCATTTACTTCGATGACATTTAAATTCATTTCTTCATGCAAGTCAATGGAATTGGCTAGCAATTTTAATATCCATTTGTGCAAACATCTTCCAAATTTTTTACAAGAGTTATGTTGTTGGACACATAAAAACAGAGCATTTGTCAATCTGATATTATTAATGGTTAAAAGCTAGGTCACTTAAATTGAGTTGAAGTATTAGGATTCTAGCAACTGTTTTTCTACACCTCAAATTAAAGTAAAATAAACATTCCTATGTATGCATGGATGGATACTCACCTTCTTGGATTTCATTTACTGTACTGTTGTACTTGCATCTCTCAACAGCTTTGCCACCTCAGTTTGGCCGTTATCGAGAGCCCATGTAAGTGCTGTCTTTCCATCCTGTGAAAGAAAGGGGAATAGGAATGTATTATGGACGAACAAGCTGAGTAACAACGAGCTAAAAGTTCTATTAATGTTAACATAACATTATGATGTATTGGCGATTCACTTTTAAGAACAACATATTATATATAATATACAATCATATCTATTTCAAAAGCTCGTTTTTCCACATCCCTAAGTGTTCTGCAGCATCCACACTACAAATGATATCACTTGACTATGTATATTTGAGTATTCACAAGATGTGCATTTTACCTAAACATGATGGTCATGATAAATTTGATAGATAATTCATTCTCCTGTTAATTGCAAATCTTATAATGCAGTTAATGTAATGTGCTGATATTTGTTGAGAAGACTGACAGTACATAATCCAAGGACATTCTTTTTTTGATTATTCATTCGATTTATTCTGATAACAGAAGAGTATACTATCAGTAACATACATTTATTTCAATGGAATTATCACTGACTTGAGATATTGAAAAGAAAAGCTTCCTTTCATTAACCTTTGCATTAATACAGAATACAATTAATAGCATATGTATTATACTCAAAGAAATCTTATCCTACCTGATCACGTGCCTCCGTTTTTGCACCAGCATCAATGAGAATCCTCACCACATCTGGATGGCCTTCTCTTGCTGCCCAGATTAGAGGAGGATAATTTTTCTGGGAAAAAAGACAATAAGCAACATATTAAGCTCAATTATTCATCATTATTATTATTATTATTATTATTTATTTCTTAAAAGCGCACTCCACTTCGTCTCAGTGCTCTGTACATTCTACAATAAAAGGAGATAATTAAAATCACAGATCACAAAACATACTATAACAATCTCTAAAAAGACAAGTTTTCAAGTATCGTTTAAATGAGTCGATTGAAAACTCTAGGACAGAAACATCTAAAGACAGATCATTCCATAAAATCGGGGCAGCCACTGAAAAAGCCCTAAGACCATAATTTGTAGTAGTGTACCTTGTATCATGCCTAGTTAAAAGAACTTTATTCGACGAGCGAAGATTGCGATGAGGTACTTGGATATCTATCAATGACTTAAGGTAATCTGGACAGTTGCCAATGAGTATTTTGAAAGTAAGGAGGTTAATTTTGAACTTAATCCTTTCCCTTACTGGCAACCAATGAAGTCTAAATAATACAGGTGTAATATATTCATCATCTTATTGTATAAACACATTATGTTTCCTCTCACTTGATTCATAACATAATTGGTTGATCTGAAGTACAAACAACACATTAATAAATTTGTCTTCACAATATCTGTACATTTCCTCATCAAAATAAATTATGTATTTTGCGTAGCGAAGATAATAGTGACTTAAACACTGGAAGTTTACTTTGAATGCTGTGTGTTAAATTTAGACTGAATAAATCCTATTTGACATATACAGCAATAAAGCCTGTCATAATAGGACTATCTGGAAATGCAAATGCTAATACAGAAGGGCTTATAAGACACAGTTTATTCAAGAGTATCTATGTTATTTTATTGGTTTGAAAAAGCTTCTATTATATCATATATAGAGAGACACATATAAGGCAACATAATTCCATAAGGTCTACTAAATATGCAGTATTTTCTCGACAAATAGGACAACAGCAGATCGTTAAAATGTGTTTTAAGGAAACTACCTTCAGAAAAATTTTGTCACACTGAAACATTTCGGATGAAAATAGAGTAAGGCATGCTGTAAGTCAATATTTGTTGTCATGAAATTAAGGAAAGAAAACGGGATTAAATTTTCAAATGAAATTTTAAAGTTTGCAAAAAATCATTAATTTTGTAAACAATCGAAATCACAAAAAATACAATGGTTCAGTATTATGTCAGGAACTTTATCTTCAAATCAGTGTTTTCCTAAAAATTATTATGTTCCTAATCCTTAGCAGGAAATGTGTTGGGTGCATTGTAATAAGAGTTAAAATAGATATGAACTGAAAATGCTCACGTGTTTCATTATATTGCAGTTATGTGTAAATTTGAACATTTGCCAACTGTTTGCAACTTCATTGAAAGTATTATGATCAACATAATGCATAATATTCACCACAGATTAATTCTAAATCCAAGTATATATCCCCAATCAGGAAATTTCATTACAATATGCAAATTAGGAATTGACTGAAATTTTCTCATTTAATATGCAAATTAGGAATTGGCTGAAGTAAAAATGTTAAATGACTTTCAATAATGTCGTATCATAGTATCTTTAACGTACATAACAAGTTTTGTCAACTTTGGTCGAGTCAAGACAGATAAATATCCTTGATTAGGAAAGTACATTTAATTTGCAAATAAGGAATTGGCTAAAGTAAAAATGCTTAATAACTTTCTATGTTGTATCATATTATATTACCATGCCCTGCCCTTCGCATTTTGATCGGTCGAGCTGAACATGTGGTTGACCACAAATACACAGTAATGGTTTGTTTACATGCCTGTGAATATGAACATAAGATTAACAACTCAAAGTATCGTAACTTTACAGATCAAACGTAAATCATAATCAATCACAAAATAAAATGGAGCACTTGTAGGTCAAGTTGAGCCCTAAATTAACTTGATACTGTTCAAAGTTTCATAGCACAATTAAATATTTATCAGATCAATATCTGTAGCAAGTTTCACCAAATTTGGTGCCGTAATTTCAGAGTTATATACCTAATTACAAAATTCATTAAATATGCAAATGAACGCTTAATTAACCTAACACTACTACATGCTTTACAACAAAGTTAGATATCTGTCGGATCAGTATATGCAACAGTTTTCAACGCATTTGATGCAGTTATTCCGAGTTATACGACTAATTTTAAAACTTCACGAAATATGCAAATGAGATATTTACTAACTTGACACTGCTCAATGCTTCTCAGTACAATTGGATATTTATCAGATCAACATCTGTAGCAAGTTTCATCAAATTTAATGCTGTAATTAGGGAGTAATATCACTGATTACAAAGTTCATTAGATATGCAAATGAACCCTTAAATCACACTACTATTAAGGGTTCATTTGCATATCTAATGAACTTTGTAATCAGTGATATTACACTACTAAATGCTTTACAACACAGTTAGATATCTGTCGGATCAGATTTTATCACATGTGATGCAGTTATTTCGAAGTTATATGACTGATTACAGAACTTCATAAAATATGCAAATGGCCTACTTGTTAACTTGACACTGCCAAATGCTTGTCAGTACAATTAGATATTCATCAGATCAATATCTATACCCGATTTCACTGACTTGGGTGCCGTAATTTCACAGTTATATACCTAATTACAAAGTTCATTAAATATGCAAATGAAGCCTTAATTAACTTTACACTACTAAATGCTTTATACCACAGTAAGATAGCAGTTCGATCTGTATGTGCAGCATATTTCATCACATTTGGTGCAGTTATATCGAAGTTATATGACTTATTACAAAATTTCATAAAATATGCAAATGAGCTATTTATTAACTTGACACTACCCAATGCTTCTAAGTATAATTAGATATATACCGGTATATAAGATCAATATTTGTTGCAAGTATCATCAACTTTGGTGCAGGAATTTCGGAGTTATGTCACTTATAAGAAAAGTTCATTAAATATGCAAATGAGCAGATAATTGACATGACACTCAAAGTATCATGATAATGTTCTGAGATTGTCATCTGTGAAAAGTTTCTTGAAATTTTGTGCAGTATTTCTGTATATACATCTACAGTGTCATTACAGTCTCCATAGGGTAACCATTGTACGGAAAAAAATGATATTGCATAACTTCATTAATATGCAAGCCACACTAATCAAAATCTAATCAGTACTTGCATATAGCATATGGTACCTGTCTATAAAAATCTGACTGAAATCCTTTCAGGCTTTTTTGAGTTATCATGTAAACAGACAGACAGACAGACACACACACACCACCACACACACCCAGACAGGCAGAGAGACATCGCTATGACATTAGCCCATGTGTTCACACACGTAAGCTAATAAGTATAGGCTCTTATGAATTTGGCACTGAAATATAACGCCATAAAAATAAAATTTCTCTGTTCAATATCAAATTGATTTGACCAAACTCATTTTCCTATAACATATTTTATATTACACAAAATTAATATTGTTACTAGCATCACACAGCCATTGGTATCATTTTACGATGTATGTTTGAATGCATATGTCAAATATATGTAAATATTGAACTGAATTGTGATTGTTATATTGAAGTGACATAATTCTCTTTATAGAAAATTTCATAATCTAATTTATGTAGTGTCACAAAGATACAGTGGTGACATTTGTTGAGAAGACTGACAGTAAAGAACGCAAGGGAGTTCTTTATTTGTTTTGTTCATTTTATTTATTTCTGAAAGCAGAGGAGCATCCTATCAGTTATATACATTTTATTTCAATGCACTCAAAGACTTGAATAATTGAAAAGGAAAACATTGCACTTTACATCAAACTTTGCCATAATAAAGAGTACAATCTACATTACATTCAAAGCACATCTTATCTTACCTGACCCCATCCCTCCTTGTTTGCACCAGCATCAATCAGAATCTTCACCACATCTGTATGGCCTTCTCTTGCTGCCCACATTAGAGGAGTTTGCTTGTACTAGGGGAAAGGGAAACAATGAATAAATAATATATCCTTATCAACTTATACATACCGGTACATCTTTGTTTGCACCAGCATCAATCAGAATCCTTACCATATCTGTATTGCCTTTCAATGCTACCCAGATATGAGGATTACACTTGTACATAGGAAAAGAACAAATCTCACACAATGTACCATATTAAGGCAGTTACTACTATATAAATCTATTATATTCATTAAGATTCCCAAAACAATAAGAAAAAAATATTAAAAATTAACAAATTGCATCTTAAAAATGCTTTCTCTTTAAATGAGTTATGTATAGAGCAGTGTAGAAAAATAAACTTCACAGAAAACAACTTTACTTTGAACTCGATAAAAAAGAGCCTGGCTTGAATAGACCCCACTTAGAATAAACTCGGCCAAGATAAGAACCATTTTTTCTTAGCAAGAAACCAGAGATGGCATAATTTTGAAAACCCACACCTTCGACAATATTTATGTTATAGTTACATAGACAGAAATACACTATGGTGTAGACAACAGTTGAAATAACAGATTATAGTGTATAAAATATACTTTACATACAAAGATCATGTGATTGGCTTGAACTTTATAAAAGTGTGCTTAAATAATATTACCGTACATTGGCTGCAACATTACAAAGAGAATACCAATCAAAATCTAATTAACCTATTCTTCTTTGGAAAACAGTAGTGTACATGATTTGTTATGTTCTGTATACTTTTTAAAGATTGAAAATTATAACATGGCTTTTCTTGATACTATGAGACCTAAAATGAATAATTCTTCAATTTCAACATTTGAGAGTGTCAAAGAAAAATTAAGTTGTCTTTGCATAGCACAAAGGACAGAACAATTCACATTTTCAATGCACAGTGACTGACAGAGCATTTATCTAATGGTTTTAAAGAGCTATTGTATCATATATTGTATCATATATAGAGAGACTGACAGGGCATTCCAAAAACTCACAACACTTGCAAATTAATGAATGTATGGATTCAACAGTTGACATGCTTACAATATTACATCTGTTAATGATCAACCTATCTCTTAGTTCATCACCTGCTCTTGAGCTGGTGTTCTTGTAATATCATGTTTTATGATGTAAATATGATATTGCAGTGTTATGTTGATTTGTTTGTTCTTTGACCAAACACCTTGCCTTGCCCAAAGCAGACAAAAAAAATTTGAAGTAACACTCAGAAGTATTTTACCATCATAATCATCTTACCAAAACCCTAATGAAAAAGTCCAATCCCTTGATATGTGTAAGATGTCAAAAATGCTTATATTATCAGTAAACTTATCTGAAAACAGATCAGTGCACTGTACATTGCAGTGCAGGACAATCAAAGGTGATGTGATGTTAAGTAAATATCCTTTACACTATGGATGTAGATTTACATATGATGGTCAACTCAAAGATTTATACAAATAATTAAACAGATGGAGCTGAGTACATATGGACTCTGATAATGCACCTTATTCTTGTTTAGGATGCCAAAGACACACTTAATGCTATATATGCATTGTTTTCATAGTTTTAATCAAAACTCAATCAATTATTCCAAATAAACCAGTGTTTCATGAGATATTGACAAGTTTACAGTGATATTACTGACAGTATGCAAATTATCCAGAAAACATATTTCCTCAGTTCTGCTTTGAAATGGAAAGGTTGGGTCCTTTGATTGAAAACTATCAAAATTTGTGAATGAAATTTAAGTAATCAAAACTGGAAAGAACCAAGCAATGTTGGTTTGGAGAGTATTTTAGGCATTGACATAAAATTCCTAGAAAGCACTCCTAAAAGTATTGCCTTCTCTATAAAACTGAGTGTTTTACAATGATGAGTTCAGATGTATGTGGCTACAATTTCTGTTAAACCCTCAGCCTCATTTACAAATTCATGCGTGCCAGGGTACATGGCAACTCCTCTTACACACATTTACCATACTTTAATATATTAATTCATAACTGGAGGTCCCCTTAGGCAAAGTTAAATAATCAATTTCTAGTGTTAACAAAGTCATGTTACAAATATTTCAACCTCCTACTCCAGGAACCAAATGCAATAGCACATGATATATTTTAGCCCAAACGTGGGACTATGTGCCCGAGGGTAGGTGACCATTTGCCCGACGTCAGGAGGGCAAATGGTCTCCTGCCCCGAGCGTACATAGTCCCTTGTTTGGGCAATATTGTTTTTATTACATGCCTCTCTTACACAGTTTTCTCTATTAAAAAATATTTAGATTTATTAGCAAATAGTAATCCAATGCTCTATTTCAATCTTAGATGAAAATCCGTTCAAAATTGAACAATTTTCATCATTGAATGGCGCAATGATATATTTAAAATACTGTTATGCAGTTTATCGATTTTTTTTCAGCAAAATTTTCCAAAAACCGGATTTCCTATGCAAAACATGAAATTTAAACATTTTTACATCCAAAAGTTGTCAAGTTGAAAATAGTTCCTCACTTTCAGTCCAATGATGACTATGCGGCCCGCGACGTCATCGACGAGTTACCATTGAATCCTATGGAGCGCGCGACGTTCGATATATGAGGTATGTAATAAAAGAACTTAAATAATAGCATTATTTACTATAATCATGAAAAAGTCAAATTGTTAAGGCAAAATTTTTAAGAAACTTTAAAAATCGCTATCTGTATGTGAATACTTTATCAGACTGAGCAACTGTGAGCTCAATGACAGAAGTTTTGTAAGATTATTTTGCCACACTCAGGAAAGGCAATGATTTTTCTGTTTTGAAATACACAATAGAAACAACAGGGTTTTTTATACTGTTATAGAAATCAAACATCGTACTGGCCAAGTGTTTGACTAGGAGGAGAACTCCACTAATGGGGGAACCTGAAATTGAAAATTGCGGCTTTAAGCCCTTAGCCTTCATTTACAAATTTATGCTTGCCAGGAAGCAAGGCAACTCCTTTCTCTATTTCTACCATACTTTAATGTATTAATTCATAACTGGAGGTCCCCTTAGGCAAAGTTAAGTCATCAATTTCTGGTGTCAACAAAGTCATGTGACAAATATTTCAATTTTCTACTCCAGGAACCAAATGCAATAGCATATTACAACTGAAATACTAGTATTATTTACTATAATCATGAAACAGTCATTGTTTAGGCAAATTCTAAATACAAAAGACTGCTATCTGCATTGTAAAAATTTTATCAAGTTTTTATAGATTATTTGTGTCACACATAGGAAAAACTATTTGTCTGATTTGTAATAAACAATAGAATCAACAGGTATTTGATTATTTTAATTCTTTTCCTAAAGTCGACTGAATTGACTAACAGTTAATTAGCAAATATTTATGTAAACTTTGATCTCAGTGTCTGCCCTACTTACAATGCAATATGGCTACACCAGTCACCAGGTTTGTTTACAAAATGCACACTGTAGTATGTTCCACAATGTTAACCAAATCAACATATTTCTAATATGGGAAAACTCACAGGTTTACCAGGATAAATCTGCGTCTGCGTCTGTTTTCTACGTAAAACCAAATTTCGAGCACAAATCTATCTATAGCCAGTCAAAATGTGTCATTTAACTTTTTGCTTACATGTCAACTACAGCCTACATATTTTATTTGACATTGGAACTTGTATTTAAAAGCATTAATATGCAAATTTTGTCTTTATGATTTTAATTACTTCTAGAATTCATAATTAACTCCCTGTCTCTGACCCTTACAACATCTCATAACTAGTTTATTATTTTATTTAACAATTAAAAGTGATGCATGTAAAGACAATCGTTTGATTCACAGTGATATTGATATAGATGGCATCACACATAACTGCCATGATGCAGCACTACTTTGTCATTGATTTCCCTTTGATTGTCATGCTATTCATATTACCATACTGCAATGGTGTTGCAATGGTAGACAATTTCCCTCATTCTCGACTGATATGACCAGGCTTTACAATTTGACACAATTCATAGGTTTGATTTTACCTGTGAATATCGCATTTCAATTTGACACAACATCTGAAATCAGCATAAATGTTAATATTTTACCTAGAAATATCAGAGATAACAAACTCAATGTTCAATGACATCTTGTCAAACATGCACTTACTGATGTAACAGCTTCAATGTCAGCACCGATACCAAGTAGATATTTTACCACTTCTCTGTGACCACCCTCAGCAGCATTTATCAGGGGGGTTTTATTGTCCTATAATTGAAAAGTTAAACAAATAGACACTTGTTTTATTGATCTATAGTTGAGAGTTTAGCAGATAGATGTGTGTTCAGTGCATGTGGTATATGTTAAAACACGAATGTCAATTGGTATGTCAGATTTCACAGATTAGCTTTTAGGGAGGAAATATATTGAATACTTAAAATGTGTTAACTAATGGTCTTGATGTAATAGACATCTGCATAGCTCGATCATAATGCATTCTAATCATTTCAACAAAAACAAGAATGTCATCCAAGTGAGGCATAATTGTCTGATCTAAATGTACTGTAGACATACATATACTTAGTTCATGAGACATGTAACTTTGGTTTGTTTTCATAACAGCTAAACTTGTAACAGCTCACATCTGTTTCAAAAAATATAGGTGCTATGTTCGTTTTGCTGTGACTTCCTGCAGCCATCGTGTTTTGATATTATTGTCAGCTTTTTCAGTTGCATTTATGTCAAGTTTGAGCAAACAAGGTTATGTTTCCGTCAACACCTTGAATGATATATCTTTAATTTCATATTATCTCAATTATCACTCAACTTGCATTCAAAAATATTAAAATCAGTAACGACTATAAGTACACTTAATATTTGAATTTATCAGGTCTTGCTGGGATTGAAAAATGCTTTTCAAATTAAACTCATTGTCATACACTATAGTCCCGTGTTAATCACTGTCAATTGTTGATGAGGCTAAGACCACTGCTTATATCAAGCTCATTCAGTCCGAAACTTTATGAAACTGGCCAATTCATGTTGTGTTGGAAAAACAAAAGAGAGTGTAATACTTTGCCTGCATTCACATACCTAGGGTGCCTGGAATAATTAAGGGTGGTGGGATTTGAAAGTTCTGGGGTTGGTAGGGGAGCATGCATGATAATAGTTAATAATCATTTGGGTCATGCTTCCTCACAACTCAAACAAATTTAAACTGCACATGATTTATAAAATAGGAATACCAATTTTTGTAATTGTTTAAACACTTGTTCACAAAATACAATCATCATGCAGCCTTTAATTCACATGACCAAAATAAATGCATCTTGAAATGAAGTTCTTTGATATCATTAAGGTTTTGAAGCTCTTAATGATTTTTAGACACAGTGTTGTTCTACAGATTGGAGATCCTCAGAGGCCTTAGGCCATGTTTACATAACCCATGGACTAATTGAAGGCCAGATGTTTGCAGCGCCATGATGAATACATTGAGCTGCAGTGGACGGACATCCATCGAACTGTCACACACACACACACAAACACACACACACTACATGCAGACAGGCCGACAGATGACAGTCAGACAGACACGCTGACAGATAGACAGTTATATTATTCTCATCTACATATCACAAAATAGGACACAAAATGTCTTACAAAATTTAAGCGTTTCGTGTACATAAAATATAGTCAAAAGTTTCAGATTGTTTAATAAAATTAGGTGTTCAAATATTTAAGATGGTCATATATAGGAATAGAATTACTATAAGGCATTTTCCTATTCTGAAAAAAATCAATGACATCAATGAATATTTACATACCTGTCCTTTGATTTCTTTGTCAATACCAAGAGTTTCAATGAAATACTTCACAATATCAAGGTGTCCTTGCAAAGCAGCATAATGCACTGGCATTGAATTATCCTACAAGTGAAATGAAAAATCATTGATGATATTTAATCCCTGTAAAAGTAACTGTTAAAGAAATTGTTTACATACATGGAAGATTGCATTGAAACAAATATTCATTGAACTCAATATTTTTTTATCAGGCAGGGTGAATGCATTGTGTAGCAGGGTAGGGCATTGGTAATAAATTATTTTAAGGTGATGAATGAACGTAATGCCACCAAACTCAAGAAAGACAGAGCTTAAGCGGATCTTAAACAACTGATATTCATGTAGGTATCATAATTGAACTTATCACTTGTTATGTATTGGTAGCATAAATATTTTTAGAGTCAAGATCATTATACTCAAGAATGAACTTTCAGAGTGCAGTGATGATTTAATTCTGCTCTAAAACCTTTTTGTAAAAAATGGGATAGCTGATGTCTGATGTCCTCATTGTTTTTTTCCGATTTGATTTTCAAATTATGTACTACTCATATTCTGAGCAAAAAAATTGAAATTTAATATGTTGATCAGAAGTGGTTTTGAACAGGTAACAAAAATTATTTATAAATTGTTTGCATACACAACGCAGTCTGATATCAAAATCATTACATTTTTGAGAAGTACATGTTGTGCTTCATCCTTTCAGGTGTACAAAGTTTCATTCAAAATTGACCTTAGGTGATTGAACCATGTCACAAGGTGCCAAGAAAACTAGTAAAAATAAGTTACATAAACGTAAAAACATTTGTATGTTGCCATAATTTCAAAGATTGTGTTCATATCCTTAATCAAAATACTTGAATGAATTAGTTACAAGAAAGTCATTGGTTCATGATTGTAAATAATAAAAAGGAAACAGTACCCCCCTGAATGACTTATACAGTTCTTCATTAAAACACCGAACAGATCACATCTGCAACTTAAATTACCTTAAAGGGGCAGTCGTGTAATTTTTAGTTATTATTCAATTTATTTCTTTTTAAACAGAAAATGTACCTTTTTCCTCCTTTTAGATTTACAAGTTAATTTTGTGCCTATCAAAATACAAGCTGATGATGAGGCTAAGAGTCTAGTCCCTGATGGTTGTTTGTGATTATATCATGTTTACTATGCCATCAGCACAATGCAAAACAATTCTAATTTAGATGACTTATAATGACATCGTCAAGCAGCTTTGGTGAGAAGCATTACCAAGATGGACTTTTGGAAAAAACAAATTTCAAAAAGAAGTGGTTAGGCACCAGCAGTCTTTGAACTGATAAAATGAAGAAATATATCCATACATTTTGTAGATATTCTGCCTCTACTGGTACATGCACAAAATAAATGGAATAAAAGTTTCTTCTCCATGAACCTAATGACCTTTAGTTTTCACTGTTTTATTTCTATTTGCAAATACTATATCATCAATGTTTTATAATTGATAATATTGGTAATGGATATCAAACATCTGTTTTTCATTTCAATATGTTATATTAAGTAGATTGAACATTCCATACCGTATATGGCAGTGTTTTCTAACAAAGTGTGATGGTGACCATTTGCTAAGATAAGCAGTGCTTATCTGCTACTTATTTTTGAAAAGACGAATATGACACGTTATTAAAATAAGAAATGTCTCCAGAAACCTTCACTTCAAAGTTAACCAAATTATGGCTCTTCCTTGGAACCTAAGATCCAAATATCTTTGAAGTATCTGTCATGTCTACAGTGATTGCACACGTGAGGACGGTTTGATGAGCCTTTGCAGTGCACAGTGTGGTGCAATAAACAGTCTTAATACATAATAAAATTGGTACATACAATGGAATTCAGTAATATGCATTGAGTATAGATACAAGGAGGTAAGTCACTTACTAGCTCCACCAACTGAAAGAACACAACATAATTACATATTCATGCACACTGACAGTATGCTGTGACATAGATTTCACATTTTCCCAGTGTGACAAAAAGTAAAAGTATTCGCCATGGTCACAAATATAACAGATGCATTATATTGTACTCCAATGAGATTACATATAACCATTCAAAATCCTGTTTCAATATCTACAGATTGATATGATAGACTCAACAATACATTTTCTTATGACACATCTATGATAAAAGAAGATGAGAAATTAGAGTTTATTTTATGATAAATTACAGTTTTTTTCCATTAACTGTAAAGTTATAGGTCATTTTCACCATATTTAAATGCCACCTATAAGAATTCCTCACTCAGTACCGGCTTCACCTCTACTGTCAAAAAGTGTTCCTGTTTATTTGAGGAATTTATGCCCTTTGGGATCAGATAAGTACCCTCATACAGCATGGTTAATAGGCATTTGTATGCAGTTACTGCACAATAGGCAGATTTTACCTTGAAGCCTACAGCTTTGGGCCAGAATTCAGCGCTTATATACTCCAGGAGTTAAAACCTCATATTTCCGACAGAAGATACAATTGATATAGTAAAGGGAAATATATTGACGGATTTATTACTTATTCAAGCGCAGTTTCCCATGGCCTTGTGGGGCTGCAATTTGGGAGACAATTATAATTACTGGAAAAAAGTTGACATGTCAACTCTAAATGGCGTGTCTATAATCAAGCTGAATAGAACATATTTTATTAATTAACATTTTATTGTTCTCAGGTCACTTAATTAAACGTTGATTTGATCTTTTCAACATGCAGACTATTCAACATGCAGATATAAAAGAGAAAAATCAATTTACAGGACACAAGTCTTAAATAATAAGGACTGGTGCATTTTGACATACTCTTAATGTTGTCTTATAGAAATTACTTCAAATATGCTCAAGTCTGAAATTTGTCAGCGATAAATGAAAGTTGCCACAAATAGAGCACACATTTTAATCTGCACATGCATCGTTTCTGCAGGTGTTGTGTCGTGTAGACATTAAAATTGTTTTGATACGACGAAGTGTGAACATGCAAGAATAAAATGTTTGGATTTCGGTTGATCAAGCAACGAGTTACAAGGTTTTAAACTCCAATGCCATGTTATCTTAATAATTAAACTTTAGGAAAAAAGTCATCACAACAAACCCCTCCAGTGGTTAAGAAAAATCACACACACACGCAAACATTCAGTTTGTTAATGATATATACTATGCCTTATATACATTTATAGCTTTGTTGATGACGATTCCCAAAACATAACAGCTGTCATGAGATCAAATGAAAATTCGATAGAATATATCATGTGACGAGCAAATAGATACGACTAATCCCCACTGAATAGACAAAAGTGATGTGAAAGGGTATTTTTGAACAATTTTTTCGCAGAGAAAAATCAACTTACAGGACACAAGTCTAATAATAAGGACTGGTGCACTTTGACATACTCATATGTTGTCTAATAGAAATGACTTCAAATATGCTCGTCTGAATTTGTCCGTTATCAATGAAAGTTGCTACAAATAGAGCAAACATTTCAATCTACACATGCATATCTTCTGGTGTTGTGTTGTGTAGACATTATACCGGTAGTTATTTTGATACCATGAAATATGAATGTGCAAAAATAAACTTCAGATTTCGGTTGTTCTAGCAACATTTACAAGGTTTTAGCAATTAACGATAGGATTATGTTATCTTATTAATTAAACTTGTGGAAAAAAGTCATCAAAACAAACCTATTCAATGGTTAAGAAAAATCACACACACACACACGCAAACACTCAGTTTTTAGATGATACATACTATTCCTTATACATTTATACCTTTGTTGATGATGACTCCCAACATTAGACCCACTAGCCTATCCATTATAACAATGTAAGTTTTACTTAATCATCAGGGCAAATAAGCTCGAGTTCCCATAGAAAACAATGGCGTCTAATGTACTGAACACATTGCACTCTTCTCGCTGGTTCAAATTCTTCAATCTTTGATTGACATGCAAAATTCCTATGATTTTAAATTTTTGAATTTCGTGACGAAACTTATGTTATTTGCATTGAATTATTCCAATCACTGAAATATACCCGGTATACTCCTGCCCCTAATAAAATGGCGATCTGACAGCATTTATGCAGTACTAGGGTCTGAAATTGACGCATTTTAATCAGTAAGCATCCCGTAAGTCGTACAGACCAAATACTGTACCTGTCTCCTGTTTTAATATATACTAAATTTGGGTGAATATGAACAATGAATATTGCAGTAAAAAGGATAAAAAAATCACAGAACAGAGGCCAACACAGTGCAGAGTCTCCACTGTAATCTTGTAGTGAACATTATCGATCGATATTCTTTTATCGTAAATTGAACATGGGTTATTGTGGAAATATTCTCGACATGACTTGAACACACGAGCAATACGCGCGTGTAGATTTCATCGATATTCCAATGAAAATAAATTGATACAATGTTCTCTGTCGTCAATGGCGACCGATAGGACAGATAGGACATGCGCTTCTCGGAATAGTTCCCACACACGCATACTTTTTCCCCGTGGCAAGATCACCGTAATTTGCTGGTGATAATAGTTATGAGAACAGGCCATGTTGGAGTAAGCAGGTGTCATATTGCTTGCTACATATAATTGTACGTATCTAATTTCAGCCATGATAGTACAAATACTGAGTGATTCCAACGGCATCTTGCCATGAAAGAGCATTTCCAATATCCACTTAGTGATACACACGCACCTCTTGGATACCAATTGTCTCTGAACATACACTAACATAATGCAACCTTACAGATTTATGATACAGCTATGAAAAATTCAGTAAGTTCACTTTACCAAAACACCTTAGCAGCATATTGAACATGTACCTTTAACTATGTGCACAACACTGCTGCTACAATAAGATGCATTTTGTGAAAGTGTTAATCAACGCGCTATCAATGCAGGAGTCTAATGCACAATTCAAAGTAATTAAACATTGGTCGAATCATCTGAGTCTTTTCATTTCTCATGTGTTTTATATGATATATTATCTTGTAACCAAGATTGTCTGTTAATTGACATACTGTATACCTACAAATTGATCAGGGTATGTATTTTCTTGATCTTAATTTCAATGAGCTAGGCATGTAATTTTATCATTTAAATACTTTATATCAAACAATTTATCAATGAAAATACTTTCATATATATGTGCTAAGTGTCACATATTTTTCTTGCCTACTTATTATTAACAATCACTCTTCAATGGATCAGACTTAATTGTCTGAGTATTACCATGATATTGGTTTTCCTCATTACAGTCTACTATTCTGGCACTCTATTGGTATCGATGCATTGTATAAAATCCAGGAAAGGATGTGTATATACATGAAGTCAATCTTTCTTGAAGTAAGTCATACAGAGAACAAATCTGACAGTGATCCGACAGCCATTATTCAAGTTTTCAAACATATTCACTTGGCTGAGCAATTTCACTTAACTTTTAGTATAGTTTATTATGTATATGTATAATGATTCATGATCAAAATTTTATTCGTTTAAACAACAATCTTTTATAGCATTAAATATCTCTGAAAAGAAAAAGAAAGCAAAAAGCTGCCAGAGTCTCACCCTAATAGGTTGTAACAGTGTTATACTGACCATAAGACCAAGACTTGTATACATTTCTGACTCCTGAATCAGCAAGGCAGATGTCAAATGAAGAAAATACTTCAGTTCTATAAATGTTATACTACCTGGAATAACTGATTTATCATGCAGTCAGGCAAGAATGTTAAATGTGCATTAATATGATGGTAAACAAGATCTGTGTGTTACAAAACTAGAATGCCACTGTGAATTCACAAAAATGCATGTATCTCCCATGTATCTTAAACTACATGAAAGCGCAATAATACAGATAAATTCACACTAATGAGTTGACTGTATTATACAACAAGTCATCGTTGATGACACAGTCCCCACTTGTTAATGGGTACTTTGATTACAGGTCCTCAGAGAGGATAGAGTCCTCTTCATTAGGTCTGTGATAAAAATACTTTTCAATAAATTCGCTTGATACATGTCTGAGCTGTAGTTCAGGAGATGAAAAAATCGTAATAAAATGGCCACATGGCGGCCTTATTGGATCGTATCACAGAACAAATCTATGTGCATATGTATGACAGACATCCAGCTCCATGGATTTGCTCAGAATTAGATATACGCATAATTAATGAGGTACAGTATGAAGCATCATAAGGTCTCCCATCATGCCATATATGAAGGGTGTACAACTTGTGGTTACTGAGTTATGGACAAATATGTATATTTGAGGTCAAAGGTCATCGAGGTCACGTGACATTTTGTCAAAATAATTGTA
>LD352118.1:40735-57552 GCA_001465055.1 Ptychodera flava | reverse complement strand
TGAATCCACGGAGGAATCCACAACAATGCTTGATGGATTCTGGCTTTTTCACATAGTGATACAAGGTGTGTGGAGAAGCGATTTGGGAAACCGTACTGGCCATATTTATTCACTTGAAGCAGCAAAATCACCGCATAAAACAATAGGTACCAATCATATAACTGCATGAGATAGTCAGTGACTGGCTAATACAAAAAGGTCAAATCACATCATCCATTGACTGGTCATCAAATGACTTCGTGCAGATTTGGAAACAGGAAGAAACTGAGCAATTACAGTAATGAACTGGTCATTGGGTAATCAGAACAGGTGATGTGTAAGTCGGTTGTTGACATATCACATGCTGCATGTATCCATTATTGTACATGATAAATTTGAACAATTACAAATGATTCCAAAGGCAAATCAGTCATGTTGCCATGACAGAGAATTTTGAAGATCCAATAAATGATAATACACACACCTGTCTTGCACCCTCAGTCTGAAGACTGAATACTTCATTGTCTCTGAACCTACACTAAAAATAATGTAAACTTACAGATGTATGTTACAGCTATGGAAAATTCAGTAACTAACTACCGAACATACATAATTTTGTAGCAATTTGTAATATGTGGTGCCTGAGCTGCAGCGCATTGTAATAGAAGATGCACTGAACCATGCACACAATTATTCATAAAACCATTCACATAAACTTCAAAAGATTAAATGTTGTAAGGGAGTCCAAAAGAAAGTTTACATACCGGTAGTGAACAGAGTAGAGTAGAGCAGAACTGTGATCTTTAGGGAATAACTTTTTGTATTAGTTCAAATTCTGTTTCTTAAGGAAACCTTTGCCAATTGCTTTGCAACTGAATAGGTTCTCTGAATGATTCTTCAGAAATTATATGAAAATCTCTCAAACATTAACAAGCAATGAATTTTTTTAAGAAACTCTAAGAAAATATGGCTTATTATTTTGCCTACTCTTTTATTTGTATATTTCAATATGGTAACCTGACATGAACACACAGCTATGACAATATTTTTACTTTTAATACACACTGAGATACAGTATGGCGTGTTTGTACCAATCTCTACAATACTTTACATCAAACATGCTAAAAGTTATCGTTTATATGGTCTACCAACAACTTTGAAATTCACGCGTAATATTGGTCAACTAGAATATTGACATTAATTAAGTGGCACTCTTTTTCTTTGAATGATTCCACAGAAATTATATGAAAATCAATCAAACATGAACTAGCAATGAGGTATTTTAAAGAAACTCTAAGAAATACAGCTTATTTCTTTGCCTACTCTTTATTTGTATATTTCAATATGGTAACCTGACATGTACACACAGCTATGACAATATTATTACTTGTAATACACACTGAGATACAGTATGGCCTGTTTTGTATTAAGGTCGATGTTACAATGCTTCATGTCACACATGCTAAACGTTATCTTTTATGATTCACAAAAACTTTGAAATCTATTTCACACCCAGTGTAATATTGGTTAGCTAAAAGATTGTCATTAGTTCACTGGCTCTATTTTCCTTTGAATGTTTACATGTGAAGTACCAGAAAGTCACAATTTGCACATTTCAAACTCTATGGCATATTTCTCTACAACCTCATTTAGTTGTAAAATGTACAAAAAATAAGAGACAGGAAAATTGAAAGGGTTCTTTTAAAGATAATCATTTTTGTAAACAACACAAAAGAAAATCATGTTGCTGGGATGCAGCCATATTTGTTGTGTACTTATTGTCGAATAATTGAGTTTGTGAGATATCTCACAACAATGCTTGGTTTTTGATAAAAATGTTGTTCCCAAAGAACCAATGGCCAGTCTGAGAATAATTTGAAATTTTTAGTTCCCTAGAGATACTGTTCAAAATAACAATTTGATAAGTAGTATATAGGCTAGCATTATTCTGTTATATTATACTGTCTGTCATCTTTTGTTTTGCGGAAAATATGTTCAGTTGTCACTGGTTAATATTTGAAATTTTCAGTTTTGGTTCCCTTAATGATCTTACTTATAGATACCATTCTGAAATGTGGCACATTGTGAAATACTTTGTGTTTTCTTTTATAGCAATATTTTTGATTTACTTACAGTACAACTACTGATGTTAGAATTTTTAGTAGCACTCAATGAAATACCGGTATACTGTGTTGGCGTCAATATAATGCTAAGTGTATAGTATAATTGAACAATGGTAAACACTTTTACAAGTTCATCACAGGTAAGATCTAAAAGAATATATGAATCTGTCATTTCATCATAATAAATGCACAGCAGCCAACTGTACTATATGTTCCCTTAAGATCAGCTGCAAGTAAGAATATCAAAGCATATTGCTCTTGACAGACAAATTAAAACTAAAATTACGTACCGATAAATGACCATATACCGGTAGATTACAAAATGACCATATTAGATCACAAAACAAACTGACATACAGTTGTATGCCTTGGCAAAGGGATAAAATGAGAATCAAGACCAGGAACATTAAGACACTGCCATCTTGTTATAGAGATCTAAAGTGATATTGCTTTGATACAACCAACAACTTGTGAGTCCATGCATATATTGAGCATTACGATGCAAATTGACTCATCAACTCTTATTCCAAATGCTAATTAACAGGCGATATTTTAAGATATTGTCCATTTAGACTAAATAACTGCAATATTATGCTGTTTGTGTTAAATGTAACAAATCTTCTTCATGTGCAATTCTTTGACACACCTTTACCAATGATCTTACAGCTTATCTGAAAATACAGTCAGTGGTTTCTTTCCACAGACAATAGAAATGAAAATTGTCTGGTTCTCTCTACTGCACATTCTTTGACTCAGAGAAGGCCATAATTTATCAACAAAAATATTAGAAAAATGACAAACTTTGTGATACAATGTAGTTCATGTGGTACTTCAACTTCAATTATTTGGATATAGTAAATCATACTCTATTTGAGACCCTAGGTAATATTTTCCCAATCCCGCGTATTTGAAAAAATATATCCTAAAGGTCAGCATGTAAACAAATTGGCAAACAATTGAAGTGCACACTTATGTCTTTCTGCTGAAGGAGATAGTTACACTTACCTTTGTGAGAGCTTTTATGTTTGCCTTAGCACCAATGAGAATCTCTACAACATCTTTATGGCCAAATTGGGTAGCTACGTGCAGTGGAGTAAAACCATCCTGAAGATTGAAATATGAAAATTATGAAGTACAGGCATGTGTATACATTTATGAAAATAAATTCAGAACCCATCTATAATATAAATAATATATATCCTTTGAAAAGATTACTTCTATTATTGGTCGATCTGAAGGACAAAAATTCTCACAAATGAAATTATATAGCATGACTATACCGGTATAAGAACTAGTCTTTTTTGAACTCTTTATAAAATGTTATGTTACTTGAGTAGGCACAATTCCCTTGTGCAATAAATGATATGCTCTCACATTGTCATTATTTTTTGTTCAAGAACATTTCTATCTGTTAAAAAATTATTGGAAAACAAAACAAAGATACAACGCTACTCGATTTCCCTTTGGCCAGAAAAAATAGCCTACAAATATTTTCTTGATGAGTAAAGAGAGATAGCAAAAAATACATTATGATGGATGAAGATGGCAAACAAGTTTATTTTGTTGAACTGGTATCTTAAAAGATATTTTGTGTCAAGGATACTTTATCTTCCTTATATGGGTATTACTTTAGTTTGGATTGCTATGCACTTTGCTTGTATCGAACATTTACTTTTCAACAAACCATTATTAGATTGAACAATTTCACTGTTGTTTTATCTTAGTGGTAGGTGGGAAGCTGACAGTAAATGTTAAATGTTGTCCACAGAATTTTCATAATCTGTCTTCATTTGAACGATTGAGAAAATGAAGTTCAGCCATGGTTATTGTAATCTTTCCATAAACATTATTTAAGCAATAATGTACCCTGACCTCCCGGCCCATATTTTAATGGACGAAAGCAAACTTTGCACAACATAATGTAGGAGGCGAAGCCAAGTACATTATGGACTGCAAAGATTGCTTGAGTCCATTATGGGCCAAGAGGAGGTACATTATTGTTGTCGTTTTATAGTTTTGGTAATGCCAGTGAATTTGTAGTTGTAGAAAACGAATAAAAAAGGAAATTTGAACTGAATTGAGGCCACTAAGAGTTGTCCGGCATGATCGGCCTGACTCTATACTGTATTTTACACGCACTCCACACTGCACTGCACTGAACATGCGCGTTCAACACAAAAAAATGAGAAGTACTTTCATGGTTCAATTTGGAATTAAAAATGATGTTTTTTTGAAGGAAATGCATCCCTACCGTCTATATCGAACTTGAAACATCACCTTTCAATATCACACCATTCAAAAAGCCGACACGGTGAATTGACAGACATAAAGAAAAGGGGATGTTCATGCATCGACATCAGCATGATTAGCGAGCTGCATGGTATCAGCTGATCAATACGATCATTATTATGTCGCTTGTAGTACAGCATTAAATTGCAAATGATATCAACAGAGTTCAACAGTGTTATTCAAATGTTTTAATTTCATTAATAATTGTGTCTACAAATTTAATTTTTGATGGCTTCTTGAGAAGAGCTATTTTATTTTGGCGAACAAGAAAACTCGACGTCAACGGGTGCTTGAAAGGTACCGATGACAAACACACTGAAGGGTCTCCATCGCGATGTCGTAAACAAGGCAAGGTGAAACCAAAGACAAGGAGAAAAAATGATGAATGAAAGTTGTCTCCGATTAAAGTCAGTGCATCAAAACTAGGTGGCCGAGATGTTAGATCAACGGAGAGTCCACGGTCGTCATGATTGTTGGCAGTAGCTGACCTTGGACCTAGACTTTGAATGGCTCCGTAGTAATTTCTGTAGACTCTTCCGGTCAAGGTTGAATTGACAGCTGCTGTTGTTGGCCCGTTTACGGCTGGTTTGAGTAGCCTTTCATGCTTGCATCATTTACATGCACTGACATACACCATATGCCCTATGTCAAACCCAGTATCGTCTAGGAGTTTGCAAGTGTAGTGAGTTAAGTATCACTTATATGGCAATGAAGCGATCCATGTTGTAAACAACGTAGTAGTAGTACTGCATACTGCTGCATATCGGACAGGGACTACATGCTGAGCGTGAGCCAGACAGCAGACAACGAGTGCATGCGGGAGGACTTAAAAAAATTGATAAATCGTACAGTAAGACATTATTAACAACATTGTGCACCATTATCGAGATTTATCGTTTTGTGTATTACATGGTTTTTTCCCGATACTTTCCCCATACTTTTCAAAAAAACATATATTGTTATGCTCGCTGTACAGGAGAATATAAGCAGTGGGTTTTTTTGAGAATATTGTAGGCATTGATATACAATTCCGAGAAAATACTTCCAAAAGTATTGCCTTCTCTAAATGTGAGTGTTTTAAAATGATGAGTTTAGCTGTACGTGATAAAGTTCACACTGCAATGTCTGTTAAACTCTCAACATTCACTTACAAATCTAAGTGTACCCGGGTATATGTAAATTTCCTGTTATATTTACATTTGTCATGCGTAAACACATTTGTTCATAGCCAAATGTCCCCTTAGATGTTAACAAAGTAACTTGACAATTTATTAAATCTCCTACTCACTAAACCCACTGTGATTGCATGTGAGAATGACAATGATAACATATTTACTCTAATTAGGGAAAAGTCAAATAGTGTGAGCAAAACGTCAAATGAAACAAAGTCAGCTATTTTTAAAGTGAAAATTTTTAAATTATCAGACTAAGCAACTGTCTCAATGACCAATGATTTGAAAGCTATTTGTGTCTGCATGCACACACAGGGAAGACAATGATTTTTGTGAAGTGCAATAAATGATAGAAACGGCAGATTTTATAATTTGACTGAATTTTGCTAAAATTTAAATGGTTAACAGTCAATGTGCTGAAGACTTTGATTTCATTGCCTGTCTTACTAATGATACAAGTGGCTATACCAGTCACCACAGTTTTTTTTTTACAAAATGCAGACTGTAGGATGTTCCAAATTGTTGACCTTGCAACATACTTTTAATGTTTGACACTCATTGTTTTACCAGGACAAATCTGCATACACCAGTTTTCTTTCTAAATCAAACAAATTTTTGAGTAACTCTTGCTGTAGTCACTCAAAAATGAGTGAGCGAATCCTTTGCTTACATGTCCACTACAGTTAACATAATATATTGATTCAACATTGGTGTTGGTTATTTAAAGTTTTCTCAGTATTTGTTAAAGTTTGTTCGTCTTGTCTTCATGTTTTTAACTCTGTATCTGTATTTTTACTAACAGTCTTCCATAAATGGCCTCGGCTGTGGAAGTCATTATTAATAAAATAAAAATAAAATAAAAATAAAATAAAGCATTAATATGTGAATATTGTTGTCATAAGGCTCATACAAGCAATTTCATTTATCTAAAATAACTGGAATTTATGCATCTAAATTTGACCTATTCTACTTCTTTTTGAACTTCTCATGCTATGCATTGCGTACTCAAACAAAGTTAAAGTGGTAAAGTATGCCGTCTGATTTTGCATGTGTTATAAACTTTAATATGCACACACATGAAACATTTTATGCAAATAATTGATCACTTTCAGTATTCCCTGACAAATTTATGCCATAACAACAGAACAATCATATCTGGCAGCAATCAGATTCCAAAGTCATGTAGAAAGATTATTTTTCGGTAACTTTAAGCTATATTTCATGCTGTATTCAGACGAACAAGCAAACCCCCAAAAAGCAAAATACACAGATGTTTTTAAAGCTATTTGTGCCAGAAAAAGGGAACCAAACGTTTATCTGAATTGGAATAAATAACAAAAACAGCAGGTTTAACAATTGTTTTGTGTTTTTTGTTTAATTTGACTGAATATGTCAATATTCAAATGGTTAACGTAAATATTTATGGTACGTAAATTTTGAAGTCAGTTGGCCCTTACTTATAATACAAGTGGCTACACCAGTCTCAAGGTTTTTTTACTAAATGCAGACTGTAGGATGTTCCAAATTGTTGACCTTGCAATATTCTTTTAATGTGGGGAAACTTATTGTTTGACCTGGGCAAATCTGGATACATCACACCAATTTTTGAGCAACTCATGCTGTAATCTCTCAAAATGACTTAGCAAACCCTTTTCTTACATGTCATCTATAGTTCACATAATATATTTATTCAACATTGGCGCTGGTTATTAAAAGCATTAATAGGCAAATATTGTTTTCATTAGGCTTTTAATTACTGCTACAATTCGTAATTAACTGTCTGTGTCTGACCCACACACTGCACTACTTCTCATACAATCCAATATTATAAGAAATGAATAACTCTTTTAATTTATTTAACAACTGAACGTGATGCATGTAAAATATTTGTTTGATTTGCTGTCATTCTGACATACCGGTAGATGAAATACCTTAATACATAACTGCCATGATGTGGCACCACTTTGTCATTGATTTCCCTGCGATCGCAATGTTATTTACATTACCAAACTGCTGGTTGTGAAACGATAGACAATTTCCCTCATTCTTGACTAATATGACCAGGCTATAGTATTAAACACAATTCATAGGTTTGGTTTTACCTGTGAATGTTATATTGCAATTTGACACAACATCTGCAATCAGCATAAATGTCAATAATTAACCTTGGAATATCATAGGTAACAAACTCATTATTCAATGGTTATCTTGTCAAACACTTACAGATGTAACAGCTTCAATGTCAGCACCAAGACCAAGTAGATATTTCACCACTTCACTGTGACCACCATCAGCAGCATCTATCAGGGGTGTTCTATCGTCCTAGTGTTGAAGAGTTCAACAGACAGACACTTGTTAAATGCATGAGGTATATGTCAAAACACAAATGTTGGTAAGTCATAGTTCATAAACTAGATCTGGGGAGGAAATATATTGAATACTCAAAATAATGTCAAATTAATGGTCTTTATGTAGTAGAAATCTGCATATTTATCATAAATGTGTTCTAATCATTTCAAGGAAAACAAGAATGTATATTTCCAAGTTAATCAAAGAACATTAGAACATTATTTATTGAGACTTTCTTAGATTTTTCTAAGGCATTTGACACTATCGATCATCATATCCTTTTAGCAAAACTTTAACATTATGGCAAAGGAGAAAATCATTTACTCTGGTTTACAGTCTTTAATTGAAGATCTCAATATGTGTGTTGATGGTATCAATTCTGATAAGTTGACTGTCACCTGTGGAGTTCCTCAGGGGTCAATACTTGGTCCCATACTTTTTCTGATTTATATTAATGACCTTCCGAATTCATCTGATTTTTGTTCGATTTTCGGCTTTGCGCCGATTACTCTAACCTTTTTCACAGTTATCGCAAAGACATTGATCACATTGATCTGTCACTAGTAGGACATCACTTAAACAATGTCACACATTGGTGCGATGCAAATAGGCTTACTATAAATATCAATAAGACAAACTATGTATTTTTCCACCAAAAACATAGAACTGTGTATTTACACAATGAATTGTGTGTGAAAAATGCTTTTAAAATTTAAAGGGACAAAGTCGGCCATTTTTCATGAATTTTGTTTGATACGAGATGCTACTTATATTGTTTGACATGTTAAAAGATACTTAATGAATGGGTGATCGTGCATATATTCTACCCCGGTTTTAGACTCGATACATGAAAACATTGCAAAAATGAATTAATGGTCATAACCATTAATTCATTTCACGATGGTTTCTCTTAATTTTTCCATAACCGGGGTCGAATATATGCATGGTCACCCATTTATTCAGTATCTTTCAACATGTCAAACAATATAAGTAGTATCTTGCATCAAATAAAATTCATGAAAAATGGCCGACTTTGTCTCTTTAAACTCATTGTCATAGTCCTGTGTTGATCACTGTCAATTGTTGATGAGGCTAAGACCACTGCTTATATCAAGCTAATTCAGTCTGAAACTTTATGAAACTGGCCAATTCATGTTCTAGTTCGCCTGCATTTGCAACTACCTGGGGACTGGCTGGAGGAATTCAGGGTGGTGAGATTTGAAAGTTCTGGGGAAGGTATGGGAGCAATTATGATCATTTTGGGTCATTCTTCCTCCCAACTCAAACATATTTAAACTGCACATGTTTTATAAAATAGGGATACTTATGTTTTGTAATTGTGGAAACACTTGTTCACAAAATACAATAATCATGCAGCCCTTCACATGACCAAAACAAATGCATCTTGAAAAGAAGTTCTTTGATGTCATGATGGTTGGAAGCTCTTCATATCTTTTAGACACAGCGTTGTTCTACAGTTTGGAGATCGATCCTCAGAGGCCCAGGCCATGTTTACATAACACATGGATTACTGGAAGGCCAGATGTGTCCAGTGCCACAATAAATACATTGAGCTACAGAGGACGGACATCCGTCTGTCTCTCCATCTATCAATCCACCACATACACACACATTACATGCGGACAGACCTGATAGATAGACAATTAGACAGACAGACAGACAGACCAATAGATAGACAGTCAGACAGACAGTTAATTTTCCATCCATCAGATAAACTATTGTTATCATCTACATATCACAAAATAAGATGCAAAACTTCTTACAAAATCTAAGCATTCCATGTACAGAAAATTGAGGTATCATCGACTTAAAAAAGGTTAAGATTGTTTTGTAAAATTAACAGTTAAAATATCAAAGTTGGTCACATATTGGAATAGAATTACCAAAAGGCATTTTCCAATTCTGAAAAAAAATGATATCAATGAATATTTTCATACCTGTCCTTTAACTTCTTTGTCAATTCTGAGAGTTTCAATGAAATACTTCACAATGTCAAGGTGTCCTTTCAAAGCAGCAAGATGCACTGGCATTTGGTTATACTACAAATGAAATGAAAAATCATTGATGATATTTTATCCCTGTAAAAGTAACTGTTAAAGAAATTGTTTTTTACATACATGACAGGTTGCATTGAAACCCTTATACATTGAACTTAATTTTTTGAAACAGGTAGAGTTAATGCGTTGTGTACAGTGTACAGTGTAGGGCATTAGTTATAAAATATTTTATGGTGATGAATGAACATGATGCCACCAAACTCAAGCAAGACAGAGCTTAAGTGGATCTTAAACGATAGACATTCATTTAGGAATCACAATTATACTTAGCACTGAGTTATGTATTGGTAATGTCAATGTTTCCACATTTTACTCAAGCTACGTACTTTGAAAGTGCAGCTTTGATCCAATTCTGCTCTGAAACCTTTTTAAAAGAATTACATTGAATTTGTAAAAATTGGGGTAGCTGATGTCATCCTCATTGTTTTTTTTTCTGATTTGATTTTCAAATTATGTATGACTCATATTTTGAACAAATTATTTGAAATTTAATATGTTAATCAGAAGTGGTTTAGAGCAGGTAACAGAAAACCTTAATGCACAATGCAGTCTGATATCAAAATCATTACAATTTTGAGAAGTATATGTTGTGCTTCCTCCTTTCACGTATACAAATTTGATTTACAATTGACCTCAGGTGATTGAACCATGTCACAAATTTGTCAAGAAAGCTAGTAAGTTACATAAATGTAAAAACGTCTGTATATTATTATTTGATTTCAAAGATTGTGTCCATATCGTTGATCCAAATACTTGAATGACATTAGTTCATGTCTGTAAATAACAGAAAGAAAGCAGTACATATATACCATCCTGAATGACTACAGCTGTTCATTGAAGAAATATTTAAACCAGAAAAACAAAAATGACAAAAGCAAATAAGGTCTCAAACTTAAGTACTGGAGGTCATCTTTAGGAACATGCATGTCAACTTCTATAGCAATGGGACAAGCAGATCCTAAATACATATGCAAATGCAACAACAAAATTAGCCAGAGAAGGCTTAATAAAAAGAAAAGGTGGGAGTGGGCAAAAAATGTACAAGGGATCTGGTAAAAAAGTAATGCTACCTCATCAATCTTCTAGACCCTACCCCCTCCTGAATATCAAACGTTCCCACCCCTCATGTCTACATAAGGCCAAATGGCAGGAAATGTATTTACAACCTTGGGGATTTTTAATTAATGATATGAGTGCTAATCATTTCAATGTAAACAACACTTATCCTAGTGAAACGCCTTCAACTGTGGGGGCTGATTACTATATCTGGAAGTATCCTGGATCCAAATTTCTCATCAGATCCTGTGTGTCTTAAATAGAAAAGTTGCAAAAATTGGTCTGCAATGAAAAAATTCACCTCAGCTCTGTTTTCTGGATCAAAGTTCCCTACAAATTGATACCAAATATGACAAAATTATGTTCACAGCCTTTGCAACTGTATCACACAGCATATCCTGGGTTGGTGTTGGTCATTTTAAAGGTCAAACCTGAGAAAATTACCTAAAATATATAAATATAAATTTGGGGGTTTCTCAACACTTTGAGCAGAAAATTTATCTAATAACATCCCTTGGGACTTTTATACCAAAATTACAAAACTGTCAGACGAGTAATTTTGAGAACAAGGTTTCTTGACCACAAATGACAAAATTGTCTTTAAAATACAAATTTTGTATATTTCAGTCAGGACAACTTCCAGATCTAACTGTTGTCATCTCTGAACATCTGTATACCAAATATAAAGCTGTCTGTCCAGGGGCTTTAAAAGAAAAATATTTTTTAAGATTTTTTGACCAAAAATGACAAAAATTGCCCCAAAATAGTAATTTTTCAAACTTTGTCATAATTTAAACAAATTAGAAGGGTAACACCCTTGCAAACATCCAACCCAAATTTGAGAGCAATTGGGATGGCGGTTCCAGAGGAGAAGAATTTTTACTTGAAATGAGATATCTCACCAAAAAATTCAGCAAAAATACAAAATTATAGATATCTTCATGATATTCATAAAACTGTATAAGGTTTACCTACGGTACTTTCCCACAAATTTTCAAAGCAATCAAAAGAGCGGTTCTTGATTTATTTATTCTTGACCATTTTCACATTTTTAAGCTCATTTGCATAATTTTGGCAATGCAAACTTTCTTTGCACAAAAATCTGATCTACAGCCCAGGATGCATCAACGTCACACACCAAATACCACGCTGAAATGTGCAGCGGTTTGCGAGTTTTTGATGTTGACGGACATACTGTACATACATACATACAGACGCCAATGACTTCAGCTTATACGATAACCTCACATTGGTATACCAATACCAATACCAGTCTTTGAACTGATAAATAATGAAGAAATCTATCCATACATTTTGTAGTCGATATCTACATACACAAAAGAATTGGAATAAAAGTTTCTTCTCTAGGAACCTAATGACCCTTAGTTTTCACTGTTTTATTTTTGATTTCAAATACTATAATAAAGGTTTTATGATAGATAAAATGTTGGTAATGGATACCAAACATCTTTTTTTCATTTCCATATGTAAGAGGAAGTAGATTGGACATGCCATATATGGCAGTGTTTTCTGAAACAGTGTGATATTGACCGTTTGCTAACAGATAAGCACTACTTATCTTTGAAGAGATGAATAAGATTTGATTTTAAAATAGAAATTTCTCCAGAGGCCTTCATTTCAAAGTTAACCAAATTATGGTTCTTCCTTGGAACTTTAGAGACTAAAATATCTTTGAAGTGTTTGCGAGCACTAGGGAAGGTTAGATGAGCCTTTGCAGTGCATAGTGTGTGGTACACTAAACAGTTTAGATACACAATAAAGATGGATATTAAAGTACATGAATGAACTTCCTTCTTTCAGATTCTGTGTTGTGAGTGTGATAGCATTTGTCACAACACACTGAATCAAAGACCATCATAGTCGTACAATCTTGTCTAATTCGATACAATGGAATTAAGTCATTTGCATTGAATGTAGATACAAGGAGGTAAATCAAGTACTAGCTCCAACAAGTGAAAGAACACAACATACCGGTAATTACATATTCATGCACACTGACAGTATACTGCGACAATAGATTTAACATTTTCCCCAAGTGACAAAAAGCAGAATTATTCCCCATGGTCTTAAATACAACAGGTGTATTATAATGTATTCAAATATCCAATTACAGTAATAATCAATTCAAAATCATTTTTAAATATCACAGGTTGGCGGGATAGACTCAACAATATATTTTCTTATGGCACATAACTTCATCTATCTGGTGGTTTTGATTTATTCATTCATTTACTACTCCCATAGCATGATGAACTGCAGCTGTGCTGACATATACAAAAATGAGTTTGTAAACGTTTTCTTCTAATTGCATTACACAGGGTTTTTCAGTAGAGCTCAGTTTTCTGACTGACTGCATTTCTCAAGCTCATTATCACAACACAGCACACATCAGTGAACAGCCAGCTTGGAAGTTATTGCTGGAAGTGACCAAGTGCCATAGCAGCTGAGTAAAAAGTATATGGGGAAATATTAAAGTTAATTTTTCCCCAGGTACCCAGCAAATGGAAGCAAGCAATATGTTACAGCTATCTTTAAGAAAGGCAGGGTAAGTATACAAGGAAATTACAGACCAGTCGGTTTTACAAGTATTATCTGCAAATGATGGAATCAGTTATCAGAGACAATATGATGAACTACTCTAAGCGCAATCAACTCTTTTCACCCAATCAGTTTGGATTTATCAGCGGCCGAACAATGTCTCTACAGTTATAAGTTCTTGACACTTGGACAAAAAACTCTTGATGAAAGAGGCTTTACAGATTTCATTTATTTGGACTTATTGCAAAGGCATTTGACAAAGTAGCCCATGGTAGGCTACTAGGAAAACTTCAAAGCTATGTATGCCAAATAAGATAATTCAATGGATCAGATCATTCTTGCTGAACAGAACACATAGATTGAGTCATGGTTAATGGATGTCCATCACAATGGAAAAATGTTACAAGTGGGATACCCCAAGGAAGTGCTCTAGGTTCTCCACTCATCATATACATCGATGATATGCCCAAATGTGTGAACTCAGATGTGTACTTATTTGCAGATGACACTAAACTATCTAGAGATATTTCAAAAGATGGAAAGCATGCATTTACAGAGCGATTTAACAAAGTTGGAGATGTGGGCTAACACTCGGTTGCTTAATTTTAATGCTGAAATATGCCAAGAGGGAAAATCAGAGGGGAAACCAGTAAAAACATCAAGTACCATTTTACTTTGGGCTCTGCTGATACAAATGATCTACTCTGAAACAGTGACAGTAAAAAAGACATAGGAATTTTCGTTGATCCAGACTTATCCTTTGAAAAACACATCCATGAGAAAGTTAACAAAGCTAATGTGATCAAGGGAATTATCGGAAGAGCCTACACATACTAGATATGGAAAGTTTCTTGTTTCTCTACAAAGATTTTGTTCAGCGCCGCCAAACATGGAATATTGCAGTTCAGTCTGGCATCCATACAAAGAAAAAGACATCGAAGCCATTGAAAATGTACAGTGGAGAACCACATGCCAATTACTAGCCTTACATGGACTACCGTATATAGATACACTTGTCAAACACAACCTACCTACACTTGCATACAGAAGAGAGAGGGGAGATATAGAGACATTCAAAATCATTAACCACTACTATGATAGTACAGTCGCACACTTTTTAACAAGAAATAGTCAGATAGAAGCCGTGGACATTCACTGAAACTTCTTAAACAATATAGTCGCCTTGACATCAGAAGTTTTCGTTTACCAACCGCATTGTAGGTGTGTAGAATTCCTTGCCTAACTATGTTTTCACTGCGCCGTCTGTCAACACATTTGAACAGCGCCCGGAAATGTAGTTACCTTTGGTTCCTTAGTGTTTGCCTTCTTTGGCATTGACTGCCTTCGATTTTTGTGTGTGTAATATTTCACCTAAAGTGGATACACTCAAAAAGCAATTACGTTCACTGTATTATTTCAACTAGCTAAAAGGAAAGAGTTACATGTATATGTTATATTCAGTGACAAAACATTACATTACAATGCTTCTTCAGGGATTGTAGTTAAATTTGGTAGTTGCAAATCACATCCAATTTTACGATGTATCATTTTGACAGCAATTAGTGAAATACCAGTAAACTTTGAAGAAAATAAAACTTGCAGGCCAACCTTCTTTACAGAAATCACCAACCAACAATTCAATCTGCCTTTAAAAGTTTCATAATGCCATTTTGTAACATCTATGATGGAAAGATGGGAAATTACAGTTTATTTGATGAGAAATTTAAATTATTTTATTGACTATGAAACTATCTGCCTTTTTACCATATGTACACACCACCTTTCAGAATTCCTCTGTCAGGTTTCAGCTTTGCTGACAAAAGTGCTATTTATTTTAGGAATTTAGAAGGTTTCCCTTTGGGATCCCATATAAAGTATCCTCATACAGCATAGTTAATAGGCGTTTGTATAGAGCTGTACTGCACAATGGGTATATTTGACCTTTAACCCTACAGCTTTAAGCCAGAATTCAGCACTTATATACCAGGAGTTAAAATCTGATGCAGTGTTGCCGCCAGGACGCGCCCTTGCGACAATGTCCCCAAAACAGAACCCTTTGTCCCGAGCTCGCATACTGCGGGTCACCTCTGGTGCACTCATGAGTCCAACTGTGTTGGGTATACTCAGCAATCAATATCTGAAACCACAGTCGCCTGTCTTGTAAAGTTCTGCTCTGAGCCTGAGCGCACCATAGGCATGTGTAGATACCGAAACCACAGTCGCCTGTCTTGTTAAATTCTGCTCTGAGCCTGGGCGCACCATAGGCGTGTGTAGATACGCTATTCTTGCGTACCATAGATGTGTTCTTGCGTATCTATACACACGTCTATGGTGAGCCTGGCTCAGAGCAGAATTCTAGAGTTCAGGCGACAGTTACTGTGTCTGAACCAACGGTGGCTTTTGTTTTTCATGATTATTTTGAGTTATACCTAGACAGTTTTTCTACTGTCTATGGTTATACAGTATCTATGTACTTTCGGAACTGCTATTAGTCTAGTTCGACTGTGCTCTGATTGGCGGCAGACACGGTATACTGCTACCGTTGCCTGAAATCCAAGCATAGCTACACGGTCCCAGTAGCTTGCATTTTGTCTAAACTTGTGAAACTAATTTGATAATACAAAATGTGATTAGAACTGACACATGTTGTCCCCAAAATGTCCCCAAAAACAAACACTAGTGGGACACAGTGTCCCCTGGTTTAAAAATCCTGGCTGCAACACTGCCTGATGTGTCCAACAAATGATACAAATGATATAGTAAAGGGAAATAGAATGACAGATGTATGAGTTATATTAAAGCACCATCCCCCATGGCCATGTGGGGACTGCAATTTGGGAGGCAAATAGGATTAGCAGAAAAAGTTCACATGTCAACTCTAAATGGAGTGTCTGTAAGCTAAATGGAACATATTATTAATTCACATTTTATTGTTCTATGGTCACTATATAAATTTAAAGTGGATTTAATCTTGTCAACATGTAGACTATTCAACATACAGACAGACAACACTAACATTTTCCTATAAGTACAACTCAACTAGTCATAAGCTAACAAGAAACCACGGCCCACCCTTGTCAGCCGTTAGTGTGATGTGTACTTGTTCAAGCAGCAAACTCATGGCATAAAACAAGTAACAATCACATAACTTTACCATAAATGTTATTGTTTAGGTTATTAGCTCTATATGTATATATTTTTTGTCCATTCAG
>LD352118.1:17405-39137 GCA_001465055.1 Ptychodera flava | reverse complement strand
TCTAGGGTAATGTTTTCCAAGTGATAATAGAGAGATAAATCAATGCTGTTGTCAAAATATAAAAAGCGTAACGACACACCAATTTCACTTGTTATCACGCCATTTCCCTTCAAATCCATGTATTAAGATGAAATAACTTGCAAAAGAAAAAAGAAGAAATGCTATGTGATACATTAAATATTCTGAATAATCGAAAAAATTAATCTAACAGTTTCAAAAAGTGAGTTTAAAAAAATGTGCTTTTTCAGATGAAACAGCGTAACGCCCGTTTTGACCCATTTTTAGGGTACTTTTTTCACTACTCAGCTCAAAATCATCACAAAAACTCCATTTTTTTCGATGGGGCCTGTTTGGTTCTACTGGTTGTTTCATAATAAGAACATTGTTTCATTAAATTTTGCTCAACATTTTTTTATAATAGAGCGTAACATGTCGAAATCTGTCTAGAGCACCCTGATTGTGACTGACACGTCCAGGAGTTAAAACCTGATGTTTCCAACAAATGATACAAATGATAGTACAGGGAAATAGAATGACAGATGTATGAGTTATATTGAAGCACCATCCCCCATGGCCATGTCGGGACTGCAATTTGGGAGACAAATAGGATTACCAGAAAAAGTTCACATGTAAACTCTAAATGGAGTGTGTGTAAGCTGAATAGAACATACTATTAATTCAAATTTTATTGTTCTCACGTCACTAAATTTGAAGTGGATTTAATCTTTTCAACATGTAGACTATTCAACAAACAGACAGACAAACTAACATTTTCCTTTAAGTACAACTCAACTAGTCATAAGCTAACAAGAAACCATATGGCCCACCCTTGTCGGCCGTTAGTGTGATGTGTAGTTGTTCAAGCAGCAAACTCATAGCATAAAACAAATAACAATTACATAACTTTACCATAAATGTTATTGTTTGGGTTATTAGCTCTATGTATAAATTTTTTGTCGATTTAGTGGTGAAATTGCAAAGTATATTTAACATGAAGAAAACATAACTATAGCTGTCATGGGATCAAATGAAAATTTGCTAGAATATATCATGTGACAATAAGATATATAAATCTAGTCTCCACTGAATTGACAAAAGTTACGTGAAAGGGTATTTTTTAAAGAATATTTTCAAGAGAAAAGTCAACTTATAGGACACAAGTCTAATAGTAAGGACTGGTGCACTTTGACATACTCATATGTTGTCTTAGAAATTACTCCAAATATGCTCAAAACTGAAATTTGTCCGTGATCAATGAAAGTTGCCACAAATAAAAGCACACATTTCAATCTACACTTCTTTTCTGCCGGTTTTGTGTTGTGTAGACATAATGGTTGTTTTGTCGACAATAAAATATTTGGATTTCGGTTGATCAAGCAACATTTACAAGGTTTTAAACACCAATGCCATGTTATCTTAATAAAAAAAATCATCACAACAAACCTCTCCAGTGGTTAAAAAAAAATCACACACAGACGCAAACACTCAGTTTTTAGATGATACATACTATTCCTTATACATTTATACCTTTGTTGATGATGACTCTCAAAATCAGACCTGCTGCTAGCCAATGCATTATGACAATGAACGTTTTACGCAATCATCTGGGCATTTCTCCAACCATGCTTGAATGAAGTAGACAATATTGCAACACAGCCAGGTACCAGAGGCCCTCTATTGCCCGATTTTAAAATTTACTTTCATGGAGAATCAACAAACACACTCTTTGTACACAAAATGAGAAAGGCTTCTCTTGCATAACTATAAACCAATATATATTTCTGGCAAAAGTATAAACTTATATAAAGCTATTACAGGTGGATGATTCCCTAGGTTATTGGCAGATTGGCAAATAATGTTGTTCACACTGTTAAGGGTTTACAGATTATATTAACATCTATTTAGCATGAACATGTACTGAATTAAAATCACTGACTGGCTAATAAAAATGGTAAGATCACATCAGTCATCTATTGACTTTGTACAGACCTGGATATAGTAAGAAACTGCATGTACACTGCGGCCGAGAGGCACCCCATTTTGGGCAATAATAGCGTCCTAACTTTTCACCATACATACGTTGAGTATGCGTACAGAGAGTAAAATACACCTTGTGCGTCGTGGGGAAAACTTCGCCAAGTTTCCTCGCTGCACATCTAAATATTGATGAAAGAGTTGCAGATTCAATTTATTTGGCTGAGTGGTTTTGTCTGTGGCTTCTCTGCTAGGTGACTAAAGGTACTGTACATTGTGAGTTTGAACCCCAGTGAAACCACCATATTCCTTATATGCTGACCTATCCATTATGATATTTTGACAAGAATTTCACAGAGGAATTCTAAAAATACATATGCGATAATAGTCATGCGCCAAAATAGGTGAAAATACATCCAACAGCACAAACGATAGTCAACTTGTCATTTCATACAAATACGAAGGGGAACTAAAATAAATAAAAACCATAGGGTTTTAGTTAACCTTCATGATATGTGTAGTCTCAAATATAGTAAAAAATAACGGCGAAATGAAAAAGTTAAATCAAAGTATTTTTTCTCAGAATGTATTTTTCATTTTACGATGTGGCGAATAAGCTCGAGTTCCCATTGAAAACAATGGCGTCTAATGTAATGAATACATTGCACACTTCTCGCCGGTTCAAATTCCTCAATCCTTTGATTGGTATGCAAAATTTCTATGGTTTTAAATTTTTGAATTTCGTGACGAAACTTACGTTAGTTGCATGGAACTTATTCCAATCACTGAAATATACTCCTGTCCCTAATAAAATGGCCATCTGACAGTGTTTTTGCAGAACAAGGGTCTGAAATTGATGCACTTTAGTCAGTTAGCGTCCTGTAAGTCGTACAGACCAAATACCTGTCTCCTGGTATTTTTGGTGAATATGAACGATGAAAATTGCAGTAAAAAGGAAAAAATCACAGAACAGAGGCCAACACAGTGCAGCGAGTCTCCAATGTAATCGCGTAGTGAACATTATCGATCGATATTCTTTTATCGTAAATTGATATAGTGTTATCTTGCACGCTAGCATGTCGTTCCAAGCTCACAATGGCGCCAAACTTGGCTAAAGTCCGGGGCTGAGAAGTGCGCTAAAATATGCTGTAAGTATCACTAAAAATTTAATAAAGTTGTTGATTTAATTTCAGTACAAGAAACCAACTAAGACGTTGACGTTATTATTATGACCCCCGATGTGCCTTCAAAATAGCGCCCTAAATTCACATCGAAGATCACAAGTTTCTTTGATTTACCATTTACCAACTGGAGTGTAGGGGCTTCACCATACGTAGCGCGGACATGTGACATACACAGCACTGCCCATACAACTTCTGCTCCGACCAATATACCCGTAAACTGCGATAAAACTACTCACTTTATTCCAGAACAACTACTATGCAATGCTGGCATGGATGTAGCGTCACGATAGCAAAACTCCACAAAGTTCGGTAGAAAACTGGTAAATTCTTCCAGGCGAAACTGCACTAGTCCTCCTACATGTGCCCTGTACAGAACTCTCTAGAATCTTTTAAAGCAAACAAATGCGCATGCGTCTATTTCCATCCTACATCTTTTACTTTCACAGCGCGAGGGCGCCAGACTACAAAGTCACTTTCCAAGCCAAGTACAGGAGAACTGGGCGTCTCTACACCAGCCCCCAAATTGTTCATGCAAACATTAACAATTTCCATCCAAACAAATTTAAGACGCCAACATCCATATGTGCCGAAATTACATAACAAATAGAAATGACAAATCAAAAAATTTGAAATCGAAATGCAAAGTCAAATGGTATTCCGATAACGCGAATTCAATAATCTTCTTCTTAAACATGAGAATCCGTACATCCTGGACCATGCCCAGACCTCGTCCGGTCAAATCATGCTGCCAAGCATGATATCTTAGTATCCTGGACCATGCCCAGACCTTGTCCGGTCAAATCATGCTGCCAAGCATGATATCCTAGCATCCTGGACCATGCCCAGACCTCGTCCGGTCAAATCATGCTGCCAAGCATGATATCAAATGCATCAGCTGTAACTTCATAGATATCAAATGCTGAATGTAGTGGGTTGACTGGCCACTACTTGAGATCGTTGTTATTATAGCTGCTGGTAACTGCAACCACACCAATACCACTAAGTATGTGCTTCCAGCAGTGTGCACAACTTATCATATGGTCTCTCCAAAACATTAGATCTGGTCTTCACCAATACACGTCGCACCACACCTTTCTGGTCAGGCATAACTTTGACGATTAAACCCAAAGGCCATACATTTCTGGAGGTGCCCTCATCCTTTACCAATACGACATCTCCAACTCGTAAGTTTTTCTTGACTTTCAACCATTTCTGCCTTTCTTGCAGGGAAGGTAAGTATTCCTTTGTCCATCTTTTCCAAAACAAATCTGACAGATACTGCACTTGCTTCCATCTTTGTGCAGCATACAAGTCACTCTTCTCCGTCACGCCAGGAGGCATTGTTGCTCCCTTCATAGTAAGCAACATGTTGGGTGTCGATGCCTCCAAGTCTCTAGCGTCGTCCGACGATACTGTAATCGGGCGGCTATTAATAGTGTGCTCCACTTCACACAGGAAAGTATGAAGACTATCATCTGTAAGTTGTTGTTGCCCAACAATGACATTCAGCAACTGTCTGATGGTGCGAATTTGTCTTTCCCATACTCCACCAAAATGGGATCCATACGGCGGGTTAAACTTCCTTTCTATACCTTCTCTCAACAGGTTTTCCTTGATCCTAGCCTGATTCCATTTCTCGAGCTCCTCCTTCAACACTCTATTCGCTCCAACAAATTGGTACCATTGTCAGATCTTATTGACTTCACTGGTCCCCTCCTAGATATGAATCTTCTCAATGCATTGATGAAAGAATCCGTACTAAGAGATTCTGCCACCTCTATGTGAACAGCGCGTATGGCTAAACAAGTAAATATCACACCATATCGCTTTACTGTATTTCTCCTCATCTTCACCTCAATTGGCCCAAAGTAATCTATGCCAACATTGGTAAATGGTGGTTCATTTGACTGCAAACAATCAGCTGGCAAGTCTGCCATCTTCTGCTCACAAAGTCTGGCTCGCTGACGTCTACAAGTTACACATTTACTGACTATACTTCTAGCTGCAGAGTTTGCGCCAGGGATCCAATACTTCTCGCGTAACTTTGATAGGATGTAGGCTCGCCCAAAGTGTTGCCCTCGTTCATGTATTTCACGCAACAGCAGCTCTGCAACATGTGAACGCTTTGGTAATATCACAGGGTGCTTTGCTTCTTCTGCTACCATGGGCAAACTCAGACGTCCTCCTACACGCAGCAAACCATCTGCTCCGATGACAGGATCCAGTCTGTAGATGTTACTATTTCTTCGTGACTTCTTGTCTGTATAGCGATCCGCTGACAAACTCTCAACATCTTTGGGAAACGCTTTCTTTTGTAAAAACTTGATGATCGCAGTTTCTGCTGCTTTCATGTCTTCCATTGTAATTTCATGTGGTCCATCCACACTACAACTTTTGTTCTTGGCACGTCTCAACAATGTATCACCAACTTTACGTACAGATATCCAAGCCACTGCTTTTTTCAATTTATACCAACTTGAGTAATAGTGTACCAGTTTCTGCACCGTTTCCTCTGCATTAACAGATGTTGTACTAACCGTCACTCTGCCAGATGTCTGTCTTTCTTCTGAAACAACAGGCACCGTTCCAAAAACAACGGGCACAGTTTCTTCTTCTGACCTAACGGATACTCTATGCACTAGTGCTGATTTCTTCACCTCTGCATCTTCTGGATCTAGCTGTGTACTGTAGCTGTCACTTGGCCATTTGTCTTGTGTCTTCAACAAGAAATCAGGACCACCTCTCCATCTTTCATTCTTCAGAAAAACATCTATTTTCTGACCTCTAGAGCACTCATCTGCTGGGTTTTCACTGGTATTAAGGTAGCGCCAGTTCGCTGGATCGGATCCTCTTCGAATCACCGCTATTCTGTTCGCAACAAAGGTATGAAATCTCATGGTATCGTTCTTTATGTATCGCAACACGGTTCTGCTATCGGTCCAAAACACAGATTCGTCGATAGGCAAATCCATCTCCTTTCTGAGAAGTTTATCGAGCCTTACTGCTACGGTAGCTGCAGTTAATTCCAATCGTGGAATCGATATTTGTTTCAATGGGGCCACTCTTGCTTTGGCCATCATCAATGTGCTATGAATGTTCCCACTTTTGTCGATCAACCTGAGATACGACACAGCACCATAACCATTTTCACTAGCATCCGCAAAGTGATGTAGCTGAGCCACGTCCACATCACCAAAGTAAGACTGGTTTTATACATCTAGGTACTGTGAAACTCTCTTCTAATTTTGGTAGGTCACTTAACCACTTCTCCCAAACTTTGCATTGTTTCCCAGGAATATCATCATCCCAACCTAGTTTTGCTTTACACAGCTGCTGCAAAAGCATCTTGGGTGGCAGTAGTGCTGGTGCTGCCATGCCCAGTGGGTCATATAGTGAACTAACCACTCCCAGAATTCCTCGTCTGGTCGCTGGTTTCTCTTTAGTACGATTTCTGAAATCAAATACGTGAGATTCCACATTCCATTGCATACCGAGTACATGCTCCGTGGGCAAGTCATCTTGCTCCAAGTCTAAGTTCTTCACCTCTGTCGCCCTTTGTTCTTCAGGTATTGCTTCCAAAACTGGACGCGTATTACTGATCCACTTCGTGAGCTTAAACCCTGATTTCTTACAGGTGTCAATCAGCCCTTCAGCCAAAGTCTTCCCTTCTGTCACAGTTGAGGCTGGCTTCAACATGTCATCAACATAGAAGTTTCTGGAAATGGTGTTCTTGACACTCAGATCAGAAGTATTGTCTGAGGATTTCTTCAATGCGAAATTGGCACAACTAGGTGACGATGTAGCCCCGAAGATGTGCACTGTCATTCGGTACTCGACAGGAGGTTCCTCTACACTACCATTTGGCAACCACAGAAAACGCTGGAAATCCCGGTTTTCTTGCGACACACCTACTTGAGAGAACATGGCCTCTATATCTGACATTAGTGCTATCTGCTCTTCACGGAAACGTATGAGCACTCCTACAAGTGAACTGGTCAGATCCGGTCCTTGCATCAACTCCTTGTTCAAAGAAGTTCCCTTGTATTCTGCGCCACAATCAAAGACTACCCGGATTTTCTGTTTTTGTGGATGGTACACTCCATGGTGGGGAAGATACCATTTCTTTCCAGGATTGCCTTCCAATTCTTCCCGTGGCACCCTTTCAGCATAGCCTCTGTCAATGATACCTTCCATGAAGGTAGTATATTCTTGACGATAGTCATCATTGTTTCTAAATTTCTTCCTCAGCTGAGAAAGCCGATATTCAACAGCCACTTTGTTGTTTGGCATTGTAACACTGTCATCACGAAACGGCAATGGCACCTGATAATGTCCATTAACAAACTGTGTCTGTTAGTTCACGATCTTCATGAATTTTCGATCTTCAACCGAATCTTCGGGTTTGTCATCTATGATATGCTCTCTGTACTCGTGATTGAAGAGGTTGATTAACTGCTGATCAATCAAAGGTCCAACTTGTATTCTAGAGACTGTTGCTGCAACTTCATTTGCTGACATGCCAGCCCCCATAAGGAAACCATTCACGACCCAGCCTAAACGGGTACGTATGGCAAATGGTCCATCTCCAATACTGTTTATCACTTCCCACGGTTCAAACGCTTCGGGAACGTTACCACCGATGAGTAGGCCAATATCCTCATCTATCTCAGGCAGATGTACCTTTCGCAAATACGGATACTTGTTGACTTCGTCTTGTGTAATGATGTTATCCTTTGAAGCAGGAATTTTTTCTTGTGTGTACATAGCTGGAAGTTTAATGGTGCAACGCTCATCAAGATCTGAAACTTCTAGACTTTTGACAATACTACTATCAACTGATTTACTTCCAGTAATGGTGTTCAGCGTAAGTTTTGTTTTCTTGCCACCAACGTTCAGTTGTCGACGAAGTGTTTCAGTACAAAACACTGCGTCACTGCCGTTGTCAATAAAGGCATACGTTTGTACACTAATACCACTTGATCTGCATTTGACTTTGACAGGAATGATCACTGGTCTATATGAGCGCTGTTTGTTCTCTGCAGTCTGATGTGAGGCATCAATCATCCCCACTGTTGTTACCACTTTGTTTTCAGACTGGTTTTTGGTGTTGTTGAAGTGCAATACGGTCGGATGTGTCTTGCCACATTTCCCGCACGTCAGCTTGTTTGTACAGTCTTTCACCAGATGTTTTCCATTTTTCAGGCAACCAAAACATAACCCTTTCATTTTGATAAGCTGTTTTTTGTCATCATAGGATTTGTCAGCAAACATTTGACAGTCTTGAATTTCATGTGTACTGTCTGCACAGCACAAACACGGAGAAACAGTCTCTGTGCTGACTGCGTAGGTGTTGCGTTTTTGTGTACCACTAGTTGCTGCTTTCCTGCTGCTCTTTGCTCCCTTGTCTTTGGATGGAATGGTAGCAAGATTACCAAACACCTCTTGGGACATGATTTTAGCTTCCCTGTTGACAAACTCCACCAGATCTTTAAACTGCACTGGCCGAACTTGTGTAATGCTGTATGTTTTACTGCGCCATCTGTCTCGTAACTTGAAAGGCAGTTTGTATACCAACATTTGTAAGTTTTTGTAGTGGTTGAGCTCTCTCAAATGTGATTCACCTTTCATCGCGTTTTCACACTTTGTCAGGAAGAGGGCAAAATCTTTCAAGGCAGTCTTATCCTCTGATTTCAATTCTGGCCAATCCTCTGCTTGCTTGGTGTAGGCTCTGGCCATCACATACGGATTACCAAACTCAGTTTCAAGCAATTTCCTGGCTCTATCATACCCTTTATTTGCTTCCATGTGAATGCAACTGCTCACTATTTCTCTCGGTTCACCACGTGTGTATTGCTCCAAGTAGTACAAACGATCATCAGGATCTTCAGTGTTGGATTCAATGCCATGTCGAAAGGCGCGCATGAATGATTTATATTGCAATTGGTCCCCTGCGAATACGGGTATTGCTTGAGGTGGTAAAGCAGCAAGTTTATTATGCTCAATCAACAGTTTAGTAACTGCGGCTAGGTTATGATCACTACAGGAACTATGGCTACTATTGCTACGTGTACACAACCCAAGATCAGAACCAGATTTTGTCTGCTTGTTCACCTCAGGTTTTTTGGGTTTTCTTTCTTCTGAATTGTGCACAATACTGCTAACAGGACTATAAGATTTACTCACATCTGGACTATCACATGTGTGAAAGCTGCCCAAGTTGCTAGCACTGGTACTTTTCTTCTTGATGTTGCTGTAAAATGTTGCGGGTGTTTTAAATAAATCTTGTAAGTTGTAATCATGTAAGCTACTTTCATCTTCACCATCGTCAAAATGACGGTACACTTCAATTTTTGCATTCTGTTCAGCAATTTCTGTTTTGATATCCAACAACTGCCTTTGTTTATTTATTTCCTTCTGTTGCAAATCCATTTATGTTTGTAATTCGTCTAATTTATGGTTTTCCTCCAAACCGGCTAACCGAGTCATCAATGCAGCTCTTTTTGCTGCAGCTGCTACTAAAGACGCTTTGCTGTTAACACTGCTACCACGTGAGGACACACGTGATGATACCCTGCTTGATTTTGCTGATTTTAATCTATGTTCTTTACTACCAGCATGAGACACGCTATCTTCTGGCTTAATAGTGTCTGCCAGCATAGAATCATGCAGCTCATGGTGAAATAGCCAGTTATCGACCACATGTCGGAATTCATCAAACCCAGTCATACGTGGTAATGACCAACTGGTATACATTTCTTGTTTTTTCTCATCATCCAATGATTCATGGTATTTTGCATCTGCTTCCTTGAAATTTTCAAAGGCGACTTCACAATCTTTCATTTTATTTTTCACCAAAATACCATTGACTTTATCTTTCATCAAAGTTTTCATCTGATTCATCAACGCTGTTACCCTACCATAGACATGTGACCAGGTGGATTTCAATCTTTCACTTTCAGCTTCAATGAGTTTGTCTGTTTTCTTGGAGACACGCTTCGAATTTTCTGGATTACCAGGATGCGGGTTTTTGTAAATTCACTGTGCTGCATAATACTAAAAATGCTCAGATCAATAGTACATGCGGTAAAGTATTACACAATGGCCTTGTAAATTCGGACATGCGCAGTAGTGTTTATTGTCCACGTGCGTCAGTTCACCACTGGGAAACCGCGACCATGCCGCGATTAAAAAAAATATTGTCCTACCAGATTTCCCGGGCTGTTTCCTACCAGACTTGTGTTCAGGTTTCCACTGCACAGTTCCTACCCGATTGGACAGTCCTCCTCGAACTATATTCTCAGTTTTCTACTATTATGACCCCCGATGTGCCTTCAAAATAGCGCCCTAAATTCACATGGAAGATCACAAGTTTCTTTGATTTACCATTTCCCAACTGTAGTCTAGGGGCTTCAGCATACGTAGGGCGGACATGTGACATACACAGCACTGCCCATACAACTTCTGCTCCGACCAATATACCCATAAACTGCGATTAATAGAATCCCACACCCCCAATGGGTTGGGATGGAATGTCTCACACGAGTTGGGGAATTTTCGTCTCACACGAGCCGCAGGCGAGTGTGAGAAGAAAATTCCCCAACTCGTGTGAGACATTCCATCCCAACCCATTGGGGGTGTGGGATTCTATTTCTCACGTCCCCATAAAAGACTGGAAAAAACGGGAAACAAAACATCATAAAATTTCGTATCCAAATAAACGTGTGATAAGGCCCGAATCCAATTAGTATTATTCCACAGGAAAAAATAGTTCCATCTTACAAGTAAATTAAAATCGAACACACAGAGATATTTAATCAAAAATTACTTGTTTTATTCCATTTTATATTATTGATACTCGTACAATAAGCATGCACATTAACATGTTTAACCTTTGTAACTTTTCTCAAATAATTTCTTTGGTTGTTGAAATTTTAAAACATTAATTGATATATGAATAAGCTTGTGTATATAAATATTGATGAAAACATTACATAATCATGAAATTCCATTTTAAATAACGGATACTTACATGTTATGCTTATATGCTTACAATAAATAAGTTAACATGTTGAATTATTTTTTGTAATGTCATTTCTGTACAGTTTAGGTAAAACGGTCAAACTAAGTTTCTGAATAAATACATCAAATTTCACTAAATTCGTATTTTAAAACGTCTGCCAAAATTTAAAAATGTCCTAGTTTTTTTACAACGTTAATGGCGTATATAGGTATATATAAGTGAACAAGTCATTACAAACACATGGAAAAAACATTCAGTTTTCTTGGCTGCTCTGGCTGTCTGAATCTGAATACAATACTCGCGGTCGTTTCCTCACTCGGCTTTCTTCACTTTGCACGTTCAGCGTAACACAAAATGTGCCTCCGGTTATATTGCAATCGCTGAAAATCGCAGTCGAACCTAGAATTCGCGATTTTTCTATCTTTTCCGTGTGCTTATGTTCCTGCATTTGAGGTTTCATGTAATTTGATGACGTGGCAACAGCATTACTACTACTAGGAAAGCTCGTTTGGACGACATTACCTTCATTTCGGTTTCCCTTGGTATCGCATAGAATGTGTGACATAGCGAACTGTTGTTTGTCCGATAATTTACAGTAGTTGTTGACGGACTGCACATTCTTGTGTGCACTTTTTTGCATCGTGTGTGTCGGCGGCACCATTTCATCATTTAACTTTTGAAGCATATATTTTCTAGCGCTTGTGTTCGTCAGTTTCTTGCCGAGGTCGGACAGACCACTTTCAGTTGACATGTTCTTCATAATGTTACCGATAGTATTTGGTCCCATAGCTTGACGTTTAAACCAAGTCTTCTCTGTCGGTGATTTCGGGTTATTGTCCTTTATAACCAAATAGAATGGTGTTTCCGGACTGTTAAAATCTCCTGGTCTCAGTGCTCTGTAATGCTTGTACAACGCTACGGGACAGCTCCCAATGTCTGTAGGGTATGCATACATTTGAGGTCTCACTGGGCGGACATCGTTTACATTTTCACCGGTTCGCGTCTTCGTTTGATGTTCTGTGGTCATTTCAAGAAACTCTCTGCCCTCCCGATCGCGCTTGAACTGAACATCACCCCAACACAGCGAACGATGTTCTTTAACAGCTCTCATACCGAAATGTAGCATGTTGTTCAGCCAAAGGGTGTTGATAACTGACTGTGGTGTGCACGGTCCGAGTTGTTGTGCTTCGTATAGGTGATTTACATGTATGTCATCATCGGTTAATGCGTCCGCTTTGTTCGGGAGGTTGCCTTTGCCTTGTTTTCTCAGTTCCTTCTGTTTCGCCTTCAGTTTCTCGCGGGCCATGAAGAATTCTGCGCCCAGTGTTAAAGACGACTCGTACTTCTCCCAGCGGAGATGTCTTTCGAGGCTATTAAGCATGCCACGTAAATATGAGGGTTCATATTCGGACCCATCTTCCTTGCGGACAACGCAGAGAAACCTACCGACGAGCGGATCGAGTTCGGCGGGAGGAATGTCTTTGATTTCTCTATCATCATTATTTTCGATTAGAAATTGCTTAAATAGTGAGATGTGATATCGCGTTTTACGTGTCGTTTCCTTGTTCTGTTGATCAGAAACAAACCCGTCTAGCTCAGCAGGGGACAACTCCGCAAATCGACCGGATCTTCCAGTGTCGGCCGCCGACGTACCGGGCCTCGGTGTATCCATAACGGGACCTACGTACCGGTAGTCGCTAACGAGCTGCACCGCTGAACGAGTGATTTCTTCGTCAGAATTAATGTCCTTCACGACAAACAGTCGATAGGTTCCCAGAGGTCTATATTGGTATTTCAGCACAAAAGTTCGGTCGTCCTTAGAAAATGCGTCGCCTACATTGAACATTACAGTATGTAAACAATAAACAAGGCAGCTGTCAACCTGTCGTCTGCGCCACAATGAATTATTCATAAATTTGTAGTTCCGGCTGTATATAACGCACGTTCCTATTGGTCCAATAGTGCACGGACGTATCACGAGTAGAGCATTGCTGACCAATCGAAAAGCATGCCTTACAAACTAAACTGTCTCGCGCAACAATACAGAGTGTGGGAACAATTTGATCCCACACCTTTGTTCCCACACTCCCAGTGGCCAGGGACGTGAGAAAAAACTACTCACTTTATTCCGGAACAACTATTATGCAATGCTGGCACGGAAGTAGCGTCACGATAGCAAAACTCTACAAAGTTCGGTAGAAAACTGGTAAATTCTTCCAGGCGAAACTGCACTAGTCCTCCTACATGTGCCCTGTACAGAACTCTCTAGATTCTTTTAAAGCAAACAAATGCGCATGCGTCTATTTCCATCCTACATCTTTTACTTTCACAGCGCGAGGGCGCCAGACTACAAAGTCACTTTCCAAGCCAAGTACAGGAGAACTGGGCGTCTCTACAGTTATTGGCATATATGTCAATGTAGGGGTTATCGTGAAAATATTCTTGATGTGACCTGAAAACACGAGCAACACGTGCGTGCAGATTTCGATTGATATTCTAATGAAAATAAATTGATACAATGTTCTCTGTCGTCAATGGCAACTGACTGAAAGTGCTTTCAGATAGGACATGAGCTTTGCGGAATAGTTCCCACACAGGCATAATTTGCTGGTAATAATAGTTGAGAATACCGGTAGGCCATGTTGGAGTCAGCAGTTGTCATATTGCTTGCTATATATTATTGTACATATCCAATTTCAGCAATCATGATAGTGCAAATACTGAGTGATTCAAACGGCATCTTGCCATGAGAGAGCATTTCCAATATCAACTGAGTGATACACACATGATGCTCCTCTTGTACCTTATGAGTCTGACAACTGCATACTAATTGTCTCTGAACATACACTAACATAATGCAACCTTACAGATGCATGGTACAGCTATGAAAAATTCAGTACGATCACTTTACCAAAACACCTTTTAGCAGCATATTGAACATGTAACTTTAACTATGTGCACAACATTATTGCTACAACAAGATGCATTGTGTAAAAGTGTTAATCAACGCGCTATCAATGCAGGAGTGTCCAATGCACAATTAAATGTAATTAAGCATTGGTAGAATCATCTGAGTCTTTGCATTTCTCATGTGTTTTATATGATACATTATCTTGTAACCAAGATTGTCTGTTGATTGACATACTGTATTACTACAAATTGATCAGGGTATGTATTTTCTTGATCTTTATTTCAATGAGCTAGGCATGTAATTTTATCATTTAAATACTTTATACCACACAATTTATCAATGAAAATACTTTCATATATATGTGCTAAATGTCACATATTTTTCATGCTTACTTATTATTAACAATCACTCTTCAATGGATCAGACTTAATTGTCTGAGTATTACCATGATATTGGTTTTCCTCATTACAGTCTACTATTCTTGCACTCTATTGGTATCGATGCATTGTATAAAATCCAGAAAAGTATGTATATAGTCAATCTTTCTTGAAGTAAGTCATACAGAGAACAAATCTGACAGTGATCCAACAGCCATGATTCAAGTTTTCAAACATATTCACATGGCTGAGCAATTTCACTTAACTTTTAGTATAGTTTATTATGTATATGTATAATGATTCATGATCAAAATTTTATTCGTTTAAACAACAATCTTTTATAGCATTAAATATCTCTGAAAAGAAAAAGAAAGCAAAAAGCTGCCAGAGTCTCACCCTAATAGGTTGCATCAGTGTTATACTGACCATAAGGCCCAAGACTTGTATACATTTCTGACTCCTGAATCAGCAAGGCAGATGTCCAATGCAGAAAATACTACTATTCTATATAAGAAAAATGTTATACTAGGTAATAACTGATTTATCATGCAGTAAGGCAAGAATGTTAAATGTGTATATGATGGTAAACAAGATCTGTGTGTTACAAAACTAGAATACCACTGTGAATTCACAAAAATGCCTGTAACTCCCATGTATCTTACACTGCATGAAAACGCAATAATACAGATAAATTCACACTAATGAGTTGACTGTATTATACAATAATACACGTCAATTCACATGAATCCCCACATGAATACAGGCTTGCTGAATACAAGCAATGGATTATTGACTGCATTCACCTGTATATGCACTCTTCAGCTAAACTACAAATAATTATACAAAATTTATTTAATGTCCATGCAAATACAGTAAGTATAATTGGGTTTTCATGCAGTGTTACTTTACACCATTAGAATAAAGATAGAACTATTCAAGCACAATAGGGCATTATCCATAAAAATTTCCATGTAATTGTGCTTCAATTTTTCTTGGTTTAAAATATTGTACTATATTAACAAGTGCCAAGTGCCAATGCACACCAGCACATTTGTATTTTTTTAGGTTACATTACAGAAGTAAATTGATGTCACCTGCATTTTCAAGTATTCTTAGTAGGCTGTTATTTACTACTGTTTACTTCTCTTCAAAGCTTCATTGACACAAGGATTGTAACTCTCAACAACACTATGGCAGATTCAACATAAAGTGGATATTTACAAGTCACACAAACTACCCTAAATCATTAAAGCTATTCAAATTTATAGCATCATCTTAGTTAATCAAGTTTATGTGTACACTTGTATACATTGAGATTTTCAAGGTACTAGAGTAAGGTTGAAAGGTGGGTCAGAATCAAACAAATCATATACAAAAATTTATCTAATGTTAATTTTAGTGTCAGTGCCTGTCTTACTTATGATACAAGATGTGTGGAGAAGCGATTTGGGAAACCGTACTGGCCATAATTATTCACTTGAAGCAGCAAAATCACCGCATAAAACAATAAGTACCAATCATATAACTGCATGAGAAAGTTAGTGACTGGCTAATACAAAAAGGTCAAAGCACATCATCCATTGACTGGTCATCAAATGACTTCGTGCAGATTTGGAAACAGGAAGAAACTGTGCAATTACAGTAATGAACTGGTCATTGGGTAATCAGAACAGGTGGTGTGTAAGTCGGTTGTCGACATATCACATGCTGCATGTATATCCATTATTGTACATGATAAATTTGAACAATTACGAATGATATCATTCATTCCAAAGGCAAATCAGTCATGTTGCCATGAGAGAGAATTTTGAATATCCAATAAATGATAATACACACACCTGCCTTGCACCCTCAGTCTGAAGACTGGATACTTCATTGTCTATGAACCTACACTAAAAAACATGTAAACTCACAGATGTATGGTACAGCTACGGAAAATTCAGTAAGTAAACTACGGAACACACATAATTTTGTAACAATTTGTAATATGTGGTGCCTGAGCTGCAGTGCATTGTAATAGAAGATGCACTGAACCATGCACACAATTATTCATAAAACCATTCACATAAACTTCAAAAGAAATGTTGTGAGGAAGTCCAAAAGAAAGTTTACATAGTGAACAGAGTAGATTAGAGCAGAACTGTGATCTTTAGGTAATAACTTTTTGTTTTAGTTCAAATTCTGTTTCTTAAGGAAGCCTTTGCCATTTGCTTTGCGATTGAATAAGTTCTCTGAATGATTCTTCAGAAATTATCTGAAAATCTCTCAAACATTAACAAGCAATGAATTTTTTTCGAAACTCTAAGAAAATATTGCTTATTACTTTGCCTACTCTTTTATTTGTATATTTCAATATGGTAACCTGACATGTATACACAGCTATGACAATATATTTACTGTTAATACACACTGAGATACAGTATGGCCTGTTTTATACCAATCTACACAAAACTTCACATCAAACATGCTAAAAGTTATCGTTTATGGTCTACAATAACTTTGAAATCCACGTGTAATATTTGTCAACTAGAATATTGACATTTGTTAACTGGCACTCTTTTTCTTCGAATGATTCCACAGAAATTATCCGCAAATCATTCAAACATGAACTAGCAATGAGATATTTTAAGGAAACTCTAAGAAAATACAGCTTATTACTTTGCCTACTCTTTTATTTGTATATTTCAATATGGTAACCTGACATGTACACAGCTATGACAATATTATTACTTTAAATACACACTGATATACAGTATGGCCTGTTTTGTACCAATCTCTACAATAATTTATATCAAACATGCTAAAAGTTATTGTCTATGGTCTACAAGAACTTTGAAATCCATGTGTAATATTGGTCAACTAGAATATTGACATTAGTTAACTGGCACTCTTTTTCTTTGAATGATTCTAGAGAAATTATCCGAAAATCATTCAAACATGAACTAGCAATGAGGTATTTTAAAGAAACTCTAAGAAAATACAGCTTATTACTTTGCCTACTCTTTCTTTTATTTGTATATTTCAATATGGTAACCTGACATGTACACAGCTATGACAATATTATTACTTTCAATACACACTGAGATACAGTATGGCCTGTTTTGTATTAAGCTCACTGTTCACTGTCACTATTTTCCTTTGAATATTTACATGTGAAGAACCAGAAAGTCACGATTTGCACATTTCAAACTGTATGGCATTATATCTACAGCCTCATTTAGTTGTAAAATGTAAAAAAAATAAGAGACAGAAAAATTGAAAGGGTTCTTTTAAAGATAATCATTTTTGTAAACTACACAAAAGGCAATCATGTTGCTGGGATGCAGCAATATTTGTTGTATAGTTATTGTTGGATCATTGAGTTTGCAAGATCTCACAACAATGCTAGCATTTATTTATGCTGTCAAATTTTTCTTTGTTTTTGATAAAAATGTTGTTCCCAAAGAACCAATTGCCAGCCTGAGAATACTTTGAATTTTTTTGTTCCCTAGAGACACTGTTAAAAATAATGATTTGATAAGTAGTATATAGGCTAGCATTATTCTGACTGTCTTTCATCTTATTTTTGCGGAAAATATGTTCAGTTGTCACTGGTTAAAGGGCCTATGACATGCCCTATACAACCAAACGTAAAATCACTCTTTGGGTCTTGAAGTTAGCCTATGTCACTGTCTTGCATTGCGTATCGCCCCCCTTGTCCAGATAAAACGCAAGTAAAAGTTACGGGTGGGCGTGTACCCCTAACCCAACTTGTTCGACTTTTTTCGGCTTTTCGAAGTTGAGCCGACGACTTATCTTAATACGAGCAAACAGTCTTTCACACCTCCGCAATCTCATGTCCGTAAGTGTGTGAGTCAAGGGCTTCCTTTGCTCAGAACGTACACCCAGCGCGCAACGCACGAGAGAACAATGTAAGCTTCAGTTTGCTATAGTGACATGGTCTTTTCAGGAGATTACCAACGGTCACACGTCGCGTTCTGCCGATCGCCTCGCCGATCGAGTAAATTAAATTGACTGAAATTAAAATGACTTGTCAGGGTATCTGATTAGGTGTACTATGCTTTCGTGCCAAATATGAGAAAGTTCATCGGGAAACATTTGCGAGCCTACACAATTGTGAACAGTGAAGACGGCGATTCAAAATGGCGACCCGACAATGCGGCGACAAGCTTTCTTTGTTTTTCTTCATCAAAACATGTACCTAACGCATCATTTTCGCTGGGTTCGTTTGCTCTGAAAATGCATGGGAACATGGGTCGATTGCACCATTTGTCTAGTGCTCCAAGGAAATGATAGTTCTGTCAAAGGTCGACGTCCAACACAGCTACACTCAGAGTGATAGTTTTCGGAAAGGGTAGTGAATTTCGTCCAACCAAAGTCGTTTCATAAATGACGAGCACTACGAATTCTTATTACCATACCCACGGTCCCTCATTTTGTGGAGGGACCGTGCCATACCTTTTGTGTCCATCGTCAAAGTGTTAACACGACGGAAGTCACAGTATATAGGGGGTCAAGTTGCAAAATTTTTGACCCCGTGTTGAGTGCGTAGTATAATCGGACTGTTACTAAATCGCAATAATCGGACGTCGTATTTGGAAAGTGAGTAGGGGCTAAATGTTGATAATTTGAAACTTCAAAACCCCAATTTTCATTTTCAATGTGTTTAAAAAACTGAATGTAAATATTTCGTTATAATTAGTTACGTTTAATATACGACATAACCATATTTCGACGTGTTTGGCGCTTACCTATGGGCTGTCTCTGTGTGTTGCTTTCGGCACCTTTTATCGTATGGTCTTGCTAGTAACATTGCCGAGTTTGTATAGCCCGAAATAGCTTCTACTAAGCAAACTATCAAAAACGGGACAGCAGTATCACTTCACTTAATATGAGGTCACACAACTTGTAAAACGCTATCATTACGGAGCGAAGTGAGTCCGGCGAACAGACTGTAATTGCATGTCCGAAAAACTGAGGTCGTCTGAAACCTGCACACTGAGTGTACTGTATAGGCCTACTGCAGCTACAACACGCAATGCATTGAATCGAAATACTCAGGCACGGGATTGCTCCACATTTTATAAAATAAATTCAACCGTGAAAAGGTCACACTAAGACTGATACTGTCTTATTTCATACAAAGAAATGAAAAGTAGGCTGGTTGTACTGTCAAATCTGTTCCGAGCATTCCATTGCTTTGTCCCCTGGCGCTTTGTCATTCCGAGTCAGAATCTGACTCTGATTTGGAACCACTCGTCCCGGATGCCTGGGGTTGCCTATGTGTCTTTAAGCTAATTCCCCTCGAAATCACTTTCTGAATTCTGGTCGACACTGTCCTCCAGCTCGCTGGAAGCGACTTGATAAGTTAGTTCCTTCAGCTGGACCGCTGGTGTGGCTTCCTTGCCAGTGTTTACTGGGCGTTGAGCACTGTTTATATAGCTGACTTTGTTTGTGGTCTAATTTATACAAGGACCGCTAAATACACTTCCGTGACAATAGCGTCGTCCATATGACGTCAATTCTACCTGTTGGTCAATATGCAAATACCGCTGCCTGGCTCGGGTGCGAAGAGACCCCCTGATCACCAAGCAAGAAAAGGGAGTCAAATTTCGCCCTTCGCGCACATCTTTCCGAACTGACACAATATGCAATCCATAGACAGGTCCCCTGGCTGAGTTTTTAAAGGGAAAAAATAAAAACTTTGGAAATCATGTCATAGGCCCTTTAATATTTGAATTTTCAGTTTTGGTTCCCTTAATGATCTTACTTATAGATACCATTCTGAAATATGGCACATTGTGAAATACTTTATGTTTTCTTTTATAGCAATATTTTCGATTTTACTTACAGTGCAACTACTGATGTTAGAATTTTTAGTAGCACTCAATGAAATACCAGTATACTGTGTTGGGGTCAATATAATGCTAAGTGTATAGTATAAGTGAACAATGGTAAACACTTTTACAAGTTCATCACAGATGTTGGGAAGTCAGTTAAGTTTCGGCAGCATCACAGGTCAGCAGTTGAGGGCAGCGTAGTTAAACACGTGACAAAAGTTGATAATGCAGCAGCAACTTTAATTCACTTAGAAAGAACTCCTATACATTACAGTTAGTAAACAGTCTTGTTTGACACAGACAACAATCTTTGTGCAGTTGACATCTTTGAGAATCGGCAGAGTCAAATTATTTCCTCTTCCAGGAGTTCCAATCACATATCCAGTTGTATAGTTTGTTTTCTTGTATTGTGACAAAATCATCTTTACAGCATTTGCAATCCAAATAGAGAAAACAAAGTCCCTGAAGCTACTATAGACATGGATACAAAATTAAATATTTCCTGACTGTATGAAATTATCTCACTAAGGTCATCCTAGGGACCTGTAAACCAAATATTAAAGCTGTCTGACCAGCGGTTTTGAAAAAAGAAGCGACCCAACAGTTGACAGAGCTCTGCTGTGTTATGTAGAGAATAACCTTTTGTGACACATGTATTGATGAAGAAGGTAGATAGATATCTTTGATAGCTCATTTCAGGATGGCCTGACCAAAAATGGAAAAAAAATTCCTTAAAAATACAGATTTGCATATTTCAACAAATCTAAGTTGGGTTATCCCTAGGGATCTGTATACCAATAACAAAGCTGTCTGACCAGTGGTTATGAAGAAGAAGAAGATTTTTTACCAAAAACGCCTTTTTTTGGCGCAAATTTTCATATTTTCAACAATATCAAAAAATTAATAAAAACAGTTTCTCAAAATCATATATTTTATCTACACAACAAATATCAAATCAGTAAGTACTGCGGTTCTCAAGATATCTGAGTGGACGGACGCCTCACAAATGTACATACATACATACATACATACAGACTGACGGCGGACGGATACGCATCCCAATAGCTTCTATAGACTATATTAGTCTATAGTAGCTAATAAATGAGAGTTAATTACATTCTAATTAAAGTAAACAAGACTTGCTTATCAAGATGTACGTCATAAAAAAACAGCATATCTGTCAGGTTATAAAGAACCTTCAGCTGGTTATCTTTATCTCTATTTTCATCCTATTAACCAAGCACATTTTAACTCTCAAATTAACATTGCAAATAAGTTCTGTTGAATAAATTGAGCCTGTAGGTAATCAGAGAAAGCACACAGAGACAAATGTTTGAAACTTAAGAAGTTCAAGGTCATCAAAAGCATTATAAGGAATCATGTTACACTTTCATTGCACTGTTTACACAGATTGCATAATTGCTAT
>LD352118.1:4965-15368 GCA_001465055.1 Ptychodera flava | reverse complement strand
GCAAACAAGTGTATTTTGTTGAGGTAGTGTCTTCATAGGCATTTTGTCAGAATGGTATAGTACACAAAAATAGAGTCAAGGATACTTTATCTTTCATATATGGCGATTACTTTAGTTTGGATTGCTATGCACTTTGCTAGTATCAAACATTTAACTTTTGAACAAACGATTATCAGATTGAACCATTTCACTGCTGTTTTATTATAGTGGTTGGTGGTAAGATGACAATTGGTTTACTGTTCTACACAGAATGTTCATAATCTCTTATCATTTGAATGATGGAAAAATGAAGTTCAGCCTATGATTAATTATAATGGTTATTGCAATCTTTCTATCAACATTATTCATTACCAATGTAAAATGGGACTTTGCTTTTTGAATAATATCATCAGAACCAAACAAAAGAACTTTGAATGTTTTATTTTTTTTTTACCATTTGACAAGTGTAATTTTTTCCCTCCAAAATTTTAGTGCAACATTTTACCACTTTTTGTGATTTTTTCTGTAATTTTTAAGATAATATTAGACCAAACGGACCTCACTTTTTATTGGCTACAGTTTTGGATCAAAATTTTGTAAATCTGAACTAAAAATTCATTGGTTATATTTTATCAAGGTGACAGAAATTGACTTTGGGGCTCAAAGGTTTATATTATCAAAAAAAACCCCAAAAACATATAAGTAGGCAATGTTACAGTTTTGAAAATATAATTAGGCATTTTTGTTGAACTCTAGGAAAGCACTCCTCATAGTTCAGCCAGCTTTCTATTTTCATATTTAAAATTAGTGACAAAGCGTGTTTTAATTGTCTCGCCTTTTAAGCAGTCTGTCTGTCTGTTTGTATGGAAATGAAAATAATAAAAATTAGCAGAAAATATAGTAGTTTTGAGAGTATTTTAGGCTTTGATATACAATTCCAAGAAAACACTCCTAAAAGCATTGCCTCCTCTAAATTTGAGTGTTTTACAATGATGAGTTTAAATGTACCGGTACATGATACAGTTCACGCTGCAAATTATGTTAAACCCTCCACATTCACTTACAAATCTAAGCGTACCAGGGTATATGTCCAACTCCTCTTACACACATTTGCCATGCTTAAACATATGTGTTTATAACCAAATGTCCCCTTAGGCAATTGTTCAATTTCTGATCTTAACAAAGTCACTTGACAAATTGTTCAATCTCCTACTCAATGAACCCAATGTTATTGCAGTTTAAAACAACAATGTTAATATTATTTACTCTAATTAGGGAAAAGTCAAATTGTTTGAGCAAAATTTCAAATCAAACAAAGTCAGCTATTTTTACAGTGAATATTTTTAAATAATCAGACTAAGCAACTGTCTCAATGACCAACGTTTCAAAAGCTCTTTTGCCACACACTGGGAAGACGATGATTTTTCTGAATTGAAATAAATGATAGAAACAGCAGATTGTAGATTTTTTAATTTGACTGAATTTTGTTAACATTTAAATGATTACCAGTCGATGTACTGTTGATGTCAGTGCCTGCCTTACTAATCATACCAATGGCTACAGCAGTCAGCAGGTTTGTTTACAAAATGCAGACTGTAGGATGTTCCCAATTGTTGACCTTGTAACATACATTTAATGTGGGAAACTCATTGTTTTATTATGACCAATTTGCATTCTCCAGTTTTCTTCCTAAATCAGACACATATTAGAGCAACTCTTACTGTATTCAGTCAAAATGAGTGAGCAAACCCTTTGCTTACATGCCATCTATAGTTCACATATTTGACTCAACATTGGAGCTGGTTATTAAAAGCATTACTATGTGAATATTGTTTTCATAAGGCTCATACAAGTATGTTATTTACCTAAAATAACTGGAATTTATGCATCTAAACTTGACCTATTCTTAATATTTTTGAACTTTCCCACAATACATTCATTGCGTATTCAACAAAGTAAGTTTAAGTGGTATATAATGCCCTCTGATTTTGCTTGTGTCATAGGATTTAAGCTTGTTGCTGAGTATGCATACACATGCACCTTTATTGCAAATAATTGATCATTTACAACATATCCCCCTGACAAATTTGTTTCATAACAACAGAACAATCATATCTGGCAGCAATCAGATTCAAAAGTAATGTAGGAAGATTATTTTCCAGCAATTTGAAGTGATATTTTATGTTCTAAGATAAACAGACAAAGCAATAAACAATCAAATGGTTAGGAAATAAATCGTATTGCTGGTTTACTTCATTTCTTTAAACTATTAATATGAACTCGGTAAATTGTTTTAAGACATTATTGCTATTTGAGCCTATTTGAGCTTAAGTAAACAATTTAAATGAAACAAGCTATTTTTACAAATGTCAGTGTTTGTTTGGTTATTAATCATTATTTACATGTACAAAAATACACATATTAAACTTTTGAATTGGTTGCTCACTTAACTTCATGCAGCCATCAGTATCACACACTGCCTGTTATACAGCACAGCATAGTCAGCTACAGTGTTGCACTGATGTGGTTGTAATTTTTCCCTTTTCAGGTACTTTTTGAGTTTTCTTTATTTTTTTTCTTTATATTTTCCTTTAAGCCTAACATTCAACTTTCTTTCAAAAAAAAAAAACAACAACAAAAAAAGAAAACTTAAAAAAATCTGCGTTGAAAGCTGTTGTGAAATGAAACGATCCATGCACTTGATGATACTCATTAATCAAATGCAATGTGGTAGGATGTAGGGCACTATTGGACTATAACTCATGATAAAGCTGTAAATGCTTTGTTAACAGAAAGGGTGCAGTAACCATACCGTTTGGAGCCTCCTGGAAATTAACGAATATTTTAATCGAATCGACAAATTATTGACGATGATATAGTGCCAGCTTGTAATTAGGACTTTGTTAGCGTAAGTTATTAAATTAAAGTCAATGGCTTTAAAGAAAAAAAAACTGGTGTAATTTATGAAATATATGAAAGATTCAGTTTAGATGAACATTGATGTTAAAGCCATGGTAAAAGCTTGGATGTACAATTTAATTTAAATATATTTGATTTTTGCATTGCAGACTCTTGTACCGTTTTATGATTGTCTAAGGATTGTGATATCATATAATTAGTGACTTCAAATGTTGTTAATAATCGTTCATCCTGTTGTTTGAAATATTTTCCATTTTCAGACGTGATTTATTGGAACACACTATGTACTTATAATGGTAAATTTTACCCTAAAATGTTTCTTTAGTTCGTAAACTGGGATCTGTCTGAAATATCATCATCTTTCAGATCTATAGAGTTAAATTTCTTAAGAACAAATGCTGTAAACAAAAGGCTTTCCAATTGGTATGCTAACTTTTGATTGTTTTGATTTTATTGAGTATCATGTTAGTTTCATTGTCTCCCAAATATGTTTCCTTACAACTATAATTTGTTATTAATTCTATATCTCTTGCCCATACTATATTTCATAGAATCCAATCTTACAATAAATGAATAATTAGTTTATTATTTTATTTACCAACAAAAAGTGATGCATGTAAAATACTTGTTTGATTCACTGTGATTCTGACATAGATGACATCACATATAACTGCCATGATGCGGCACCACTTTGTCATTAATTTCCCTGTGATTGTTGTGACACTGGAAGTAGATTGAACATGCCATGGAAACAGTGTGATGGTGACCCTTTGCTAACAGGTAAGCACTATTTATCTTTGTAGAGATGAATAACACAATGTTTTTAAAATGAGAAATGTCTTCAAAGGCCTTCACTTTAAAGCTAACCAAATTATATTTCTTCCTTGAGAACTTAAAGACTCAAATATCTTTGAAGTGTTTGTCATGTTTACAGTGATTGCGAGTGCTTGGGAAGGTTAGATGAGCCTTTGCAGTGCATAGTGTGTGGTGCAATAAACACTTTAAATACACAGTAAAGATGGCTATTAGAGTACATGAATGAACTTCCTTCTCTCAGATTCTGTGTTGTGGGGGTGTTAGCATATGTCACAACACACTGAATCAAAGACCATCATAATCGTACACCCTAGTCTAATTACATATAATGGAATTTAAGTAGCTTTCCGCTTTTGTTTTGGTATTTTGAGTCAAAAACACGATTTTTCTTTTATCCCTGAAAAGTATTCCTAAAATCCTATAATCATCCTCTTTTAACTTTTATCAAGAAAATGATGGTTAAATATTGGTATAGAACATACACTAAGAAAGAAAATACTTTGATCCATGAGGTGATGGTATTTTGTACTAACAATAACATGGCCTGGGCAACTGCAATGCAAGAAATTACAGGATTGGAGAGTGTTGGTAATTTTTGGCAAAATGATAAACATAGTGTGAAAAACTTAACAGATAAGATAAGTAATGACTACATCTTAAAATGGAAAAATGAAGTTAATGCAGAAAGACATAATCAGGAGAGAATAACAAATTACGCATTTATAGAAAGTTTAAAACGGATTTTAAAATGGAAAAGTATTTAAGCTGTATTAAGGATAAAAATGACAGAAAATACATTACCAAGCTGAGAATAAGTGACCATAATCTGATGATTGAGAAAGGTAGACACGTGAGACCAAAACTAAAAGCTGAGGACAGAATTTGTAATAGGTGTGATACCAACTCAGTTGAGGACGAATTTCATTATATCATGTGTTGTCCATGTCATACACAATCACGACAAAAATTGTTAGACTCGATAGCAGTCAACAATGAAAACTTCAACAACTGGGATTTGCAAGCCAAATTTTGCTACATAATGAGCAATACAGATAGCATGATATACCTCACAACATTTATCCAAGAAACAGATATTTTTTAAGATTACACCACATTTCATATTCTGCATAAAGTTATATCTTATATATATATATATATATATATATATATATATATATATATATATATATATATATATATATATACAGTGTTGAATCTAGAACGCGTTTTCGTGCCATTGACGCTATAATTTCTTCAATGGCCCTAAAAAAATTACCGAGGCGCCTGATGTGGCGCGTCTCTCAGCTCATCCACAAAGTTCAGCAACAAATACTGATACTGACGTTGATAATTGGCATATCGCGATGTTTTGTCTACAAGTAAAATAATTGACAGCTTGACATACAATGTTACAAATACATAGTTTTTTTCAAGCCTGAGAAAACACCTACATCACTGATTGGCATGTCGCGATGTAAAAATAATTATTCTGATTGGTTTCAGTAAAAGTGACTGTCGGTCATGATTTTCATCCTCAAACCGCGTGTCAAACGACTCTTATCCGTTAATTCAGTTGTCAATCAAATTAACATGTGCTCCGAAATTTGCGTTCGAGTGAAAGTTCAGGAAAGTTCTACTTCGTTCTAGCTGTCCGATTGTGAGCAAATATGTCACGCATAACGTCGTTTTTCAAACCGATCTTTTCGGGGAAACAAGAATTCCACGGAGCCAGAGAACATCGAAATGACCGAGTTCGAAAAATCGGTGGTGAGCGACAATAGTGAATCCCGCCGTGATGCTGAAAGTTTAGATCAAGACACGCACTGTCGCGGCAGTGCAGACGACACTTCAAATATTGATGACGCAGATGGAAATGGCTCGGAACCGCCACCTTCAAAACAGCCAAGAACTGAAACGAGGAAATTTATGCGTCGATGGTTGAACGATTTACCTTGGGTACGCTACGCTGAGGAAGACGGCGGCATGAAATGCCAAGTCTGTATCGATGGCAAGAAATCTAACGCGTTTACGGAAGGTAAAGGATGCTGTAATTTCCGTACCTCGACTCTAACTCGCCACGTTTCCTATGCTGGTCATCAAAATGCACTGACTGAAATGACAATTAATGAGGTCAGTTTTTCAAACCTCTGCTAAAATGGCACGAACAAAATCTCAGGATGGAATTATAACTGGTCTGAGATCAGTCTATTGGATGGCAAAAGAAAATGTCGCTGTGCATAAATATCCTTCGCTCATGAAAATGATCGAACTGCAAGGTTGTGAAAATATCAAATACATTGAAGTTGGGAAAAATGCTACCTACTCGTCAAAAGCAACAGCAGATGAGTTCATCGACGCGATTTCCGATGTGATCGTGGAAAATGTTGTTAGTAATGTCCGTGCTAGCCGCTACGTAGCAGTTCTTATCGACGAAAGTACAGACATCTCTGTGTCCAAGAAATTGAATGTGTACGTCCGTGTTGTATCGCCCACTGACTTTCAACCGCGAACTTATTTCTTTGGAAATGTGCTTCTAGAAAGTGGACGCGGTACTGCTGAAAACGTGTACGATAAACTGTGTGCAACTCTAAAAGAGAAGAATATCGGACTAGACAAAGTAATGGCGTTGGGCTCAGACGGAGCGTCTGTAATGACGGGATCTAAAACTGGCGTGAGCGCGAGACTGAAGGCAGCCAATCCGTACCTCGTCAACATACACTGTGTGGCACATCGGCTGGCCCTCGTTACAAGTCAGGCGGCTGCTGCCGTCGCGTATCTCAACGATGTTTATCAGAAAACTCTGACGGATTTGTACTACTATTTCAGCCGTTCCACAGTTCGTACGTCCGCATTAAAACGTATACAAGATGTCCTTGATGACCCGACACTCAAAATAAAGGAAGTTCACGCTGTTCGCTGGTTTTCTTTTTATGGTGCATTAGATGCCGTTTACCGTAACTGGGATGCATTGGTAACCTACGCCTCTGAAACCGGTGATCACGATCCGACAGCGAAAGGGTTTGGAAAAAAACTGACTAACTATGAATTTATTGCAACAATGCATTTTTTTAATGGATGTAATGCCCCCATTAACAGAGCTCAGTCTTGTTTTCCAAAAGCAAGATATTGATATCAGTACCATTCGACCAACAGTAGATGCAGTTAAACGTCAGTTAGATTTTTTTAAAACTGAAGACGGTCACTATTTGAAGCTCTTCTTGTCCTCATTAAAGAAGACCTCTTCAGACTCGTATGAATTGAATGGCCATGTAATCAGTTACTCTAATGCACAGGAAACTAAATTTAGAAAAGTCAGGGCAGATTTCATCACCAATTTAATTCAGCAACTGGATAAAAGATTTCCAACACACTCTACCAATATTATTGATTCATTTGCAGTATTGTCTCTTCGCACTCTGTCATTTGTACCAAAAGATGAGCTGCCACTGTTTGGCTGTGAAAAGTTAGAGCAACTTCTTGATCAATATGACGGTATTGTTGACAGAGATGCCACCAGACAAGAGTGGGCTTTAGTCAAAGAATTGGTCTTACAGCGGCAATATCCAAGGGATAAATTGTCTACTTTATGGGGTTGATTTTCAAGTTTCATCATGTTCTATTTCCAAACTTATTGAAGTTGTGTGAAATTGCTCTGATACTCCCAGTTCAAACAGCAGATTGTGAACGTGGCTTTAGTGTCCAAAACAATATCAAAGTTTCACTGAGAAATAGACTTGAACCAGACACTCTAAATAAACTCATGTTTATAAACATTGAAGGACCTTCTATCGAGTCATTTGACTTCGACAGAGCATTGCAAGTTTGGTCTGCCAAAAAAGACCGTAGAATCTTTCACAAAAGGTGAACAATAATGAGTAAAACTCGACCAATGCAGTTATGTACTATATGAAAGGACTAACAAGCAAAATGTTCTTAGTATTTCTTTTCGTCTGTTTAAATTTAATATTACAAGTGTTCACTGTTCAGAATTGTAGTCAGTCCTTACAAGTGTCACATGCTTGTGGCTCTGTGGGATGCTATACCCTTCCTTGACCGGTCACAATAAAGAACAAACATGAAAAATGAACAGAATAAACGTGTAGACTGAGTGGATTGTAATAATATTTTATTGGTATACATTTTCTAAAATGGCCCCTTAAAATCTGTGATGGCCCCTCATTTTGTGTGAAAGGGGCCGAAATGGCCCCTGAAAGTAAAATCCTAGATTCAACACTGCTTTGGGTCAGAATTCAGCGCTTATATACTCTAGGAGTTAAAACCTGATATTTCCATCAAATGATACAATTGATATAGTAAAGGGAAATAGAATGACAGATTTATGAGTTATATTCAAGCACAGTTTCCCATGGCCATTTGGGGCTGCAATTTGGGAGACAATTATGATAACCGGGAAAAAGTTGACATGTCAACTCTAAATGGAGTGTCTCTAATCAAGCTGAATGGAACATATTATTAATTCACATTTTATTGTTCTCAGGTCACTTAATTTAACGTTGATTTGATCTTTTCAACATGCAGACTATTCAACATGCAGATATAAAAAACACTAAAAATTTCCTCCAAGTACAACTCAACTAGTTGAAAGCTAACTAGAAACCGCGGCCCACCCTTGTCGGCTGTCAGTGAGGCATAAAGTTGATATCGACCTACTCCTAATTCACTTGCCTCAAGCAGTAAGATCATGGCATAAATAAATTAACAATCATATAACTTTACAATAAATGTGATTGGTTGCAGTATTACCTCTATTTATTTATTTTTTTCAATTCAGTAGTGAAATTGCAAAGTATTATTAACATGAAGAAAACACATCTATAGCTGTCATGGGATCGACTGAAAATTTGCTAGAATATATCATGTGACGAGAAAATAGATACGACTAGTCCTCACTGAGTCGACAACAGTGACAAGGGTATTTTTGAAAAAATATTTCCACGAGAAAAATCAATTTACATGACACAAGTCTTAAATAATAAGGACTGGTGCACTTTGACATACTCTTAATGTTGTCCTATAGAAATGCTCAAGTCTGAAAGTTGCGACAAATAGAGCACACATTTCAATCTGCACATGCATCGTTTCTGCAGGTGTTGTGTCGTGTAGACATTAAAGTTGTTTTGATACGATAAAGTATGAACATGCAAGAATAAAATGTTTGGATTTTCGTTGATCGTGCAACATTTACAAGGTTTTCAACACCAATGACATGTTATCTTAATAATTAAACTTTAGGGAAAAAATCATCACAACAAACCTCTTCAGTGGAAAAATCACACACACCCGCAAACACTCAGTTTTTAAAGATACATATTATGCCTTATACATTTATACCTTTATTGATGATGACTCCCAAAATTAGACCCACTAGCCAATCCATTATAACAATGTAATTTTTACTGAATCATCAGGGCGAATAAGCTCGAGTTCCCATTGAAAACTATGGCGTCGAATGTACTGAACACGTTGCACACTTCTCGCAGGTTCAGATTCTTCAATCTTTGATTGACATGCAAAATTGCTATGTTTTTAAATCTTTGAATTTTGTGATGAAACATGTTATTTGCATGGAATATATTCCAATCACTGAAATATACTCCTGTCCCTAATAAAATGGCGATCGGACAGCGTTTATGCAGAACAAAGGTCTGAAATTGACTCATTTTAGTCAGTCAGCGTCCCGTAAGTCGTACAGACCAGATACCTGTCTCCTGTTTTAATGTATACGAAATTTGGGTGAATGTGAACGATGAAAATTGCAGTAAAAAGGAAAAAATTACAGAACAGAGGCCAACACAGTGCAGAGTCTCCACTGTAATCGTGTAGTGAACATTATCGATCGATATTCTTTTATCGTAAATTGATACATTGTTGTCTAGCACGCTCGCAAATTGTTCCAAGCTCACAATGGCGCCAAACTTGGCTAAAGTCCGGGGCTAAAGTGCGCTAAAATATGCTGAAATATAAAAGTATCACTAAAAATTCAATAAAGTTGTCGATTTAATTTGAGTACAAGAAAGATGTTGACTAAGATGTTGACGATATTGGCATATGAGTCAATGTAGGGGTTATCATGGAAATATTCTGGACGTGACCTGAACACACGAGCAACACGTGCGTGCAGAGTTCTATCGATATTCTAATGAAAATAAATTGATAATGTTCTCTGTCGTCAATGGCGAACGACTGAAAGCGCATTAAGATAGGACATGCGCTTTGCCGAATAGTTCTCACACAGGCATACTTTTCCCCCATGGCATGATCACCGTAATTTGCTGGTAATAATAGTTATGAGAACAGGCCATGTTGGAGTCAGCAGTTGTCATATTGCTTGCTATATATTATTGTACATATCCAATTTCAGCAATCATGATAGTACAAATACTGAGTGATTCCAATGGTATCTTTCCATGAGAGAGCATTTCCAATATCAACTGAGTGATACGGTACACACATGATGTCCCTCTTGTACCCAGAGTATGAAAACTGCAAACATAATGCAACCTTACAGATGTATAATACAGCTATGAAAAATTCAGTAAGTTCACTTTATCAAAACACCTTTCACAGGATGAAAAGCCAAATTTAACATTCTTTATGCAATTGCATAAATTTGCATAAAGTTGGTCAGCTCCTTTACGCACCTTTATGCAGTGCATAAAGGTGTGTAA
>LD352112.1:82481-93430 GCA_001465055.1 Ptychodera flava | reverse complement strand
TTTTTTGTTTCTGTTTGTTATTTATTCACCGTTCTATGATATTTTGTTTGTTTATCTTTGTTTCTGTTTGTCTGTATGTTGTTTATTATTTATTTATGTTTTTTTATGCTTGTTTGTATGTTTGTTTTTTTGTTTTTTTTAGTTTATCTATTTATTTATTTGTATGCTCGTTTGTTTGTTTTTCCCTGGCTTCCCTGTCCTTATACTTGATTCTGTTGTGTACCGGTAACTAGTGTAATTCCTTGAGAGTTGACACATTGTTCATAAGCTAATATTATAATTATTATAATTATTATGATTTTATATGTAGTTGTTCTTTTTGTTGTATTTGCCATCCAGAACTGTGACACCTCGTCCAGAAATGATACGTAAGGGTCTGTAGGGAATCATGGGAAATCGGTGTGTTGGCAAATTTTCAAGATGGCGGCGCCCATTTCGAACACAGTGGTTGTGATACTTCTCATCTGTTCAGTGTGTTATCAATCAAAATGTGAAGATGAAACTTTTGAAATCGAAGGCATACAAGTGGTTCGGACACAAATTCCAAAAACCTGCGATTTTGCAGCAGAAGATGGAGATACTCTTTCAATACACTGTGAGTACATTCATGATTTGTGTGGTGACACGTCGTGTCACAATCGAATCGTGGCGTGCAGCTAGCTGTAGTTATGGTCGCGAAAGACCGAGATGCCGTACAGTCAGTAGCCTGATGTTTTGCCAAGGAAGTGGGTTGTTGGTTGAGCGGCAAAACTAGAATCTTGTTGTGCTATCCAACCCGCAAACCCAGGTAAAACCTCGAGGTACAGCAACGGGCGTACGTGAAGCCACGCATTGACCTACAAACAGTCGTTGCATGAACTCAGAGTGTACTCACGACCTGTGCACTCGATTTGGAGGTATAAAGTAAGCCTGCCTCAGCATGGAGATAAAAAGGAGCTAAATAGTAAAGCTGCAACAACAAAATACACAGCAACGGCTCTTTCGCTTGCGAATTGCGCTTGTATCTATAGCTTACCACGCCTGGGTGTGACTAGTCGACTGCTCTCTTCTGTCTTCACTCGATTGTGTTGTCGAGTGAGAACACAATAACAACTTTACGGAGAAACCATAGTATATGTAGGGCTGCGGATAGCTTAAAAACCTTCCTCGCCAGACTCTGCCATCATCGGCGCTCTTCATATTTGTAGGTCTGTTACTATTCATTTCTCGACCGCGGGCCATCTGGGTACTTGCGGATTCTTACGTCATTTTGGCGTCACAGCGCCGTGGGAAGTTCGGATTTTTCAACCACCATAGCAATATTCAAAGTTTCAATATACATAAATCTAGTATTCATTGTAACACCAGCAGTCACCTATTAAAGTCGTATTTTCGTCGTTCTTGCATACATCATTGAAAAAATTTGAATTCAAATTTGCGGAAAAATATAATTTTGCATAGTAATGAGAGAACAGTCGTGTCATTTACAAACAGCTCTGTTATGATGTTTTGACGACCTGCTGTAACCAGGGTAATAATGTTTGTGGAGAAATTTAAGCCAACAATATCTCTCATAAGTCAGAAAAACTAGAGTTTCATGAAGACACAGAGCCACAAGACATGTTTTCCAAAACTTTTTGTTGTTATTATTTCCTACAGACAGAGGTACTTTAGAAGACGGAACAGAGTTTGATTCCAGTATAAAAAGAAAAAGGTGAGTGTTTCCTTTGCTTTTGAATTTACTCCAAGAGGATGTACAATTACTTTTTCTGTTATGTATGAACTTCCCATTATTTGTGTCTGAAATATTAGGTATACCATCACTACTAAATTTTATTTATGATTTGTGATGAAAATATGACATAACAGGTATACAGTCACCTGTAATCTAAATATGCCCATATATAGTCAAAGGGGCGTTCCTTGGTATTCAAAATGCCCATGTGAGGGCGCTGTTTTTAAAAAGCTGCCACCCGCTTAAAAGCTGTGATTGGTTAGATTTTCCCTATCCATGGTAACTGTGGCAAAATTGGAACAGGTGACGGTATACCTTTAAGGATGTGTCACCTAACCACAAAAATTGTGTAGTTGTAAGTCGTATCTTCAACGTACGCTGCTGTTTCACAGTTGATCAGTTTTTAGTCGCAAATGCCATCATATTCATAATCATTAAACCTTCAGTAATCATCAGTTTGTATCTGCCTCAAAGGGATGCAGGCGTCAGAACTGGGCTCAAAGGTCCCATGGGTCCCATACGACCTTTGGGCGCAGTTCCAGTGCCTGTATCCCTGTATCGTATGGGTCCCATATGACCAATGCAAACACTGTATCCAATATACAACGGTGATTGATGAAAGTTATAGCATGTCTGTCATAATCTACATCGTATAATTTAAATGTTGCAGCTATGATTATGAGGTGTTAACATGCACGAAATACATTGTTCTATACAAGAAACTCACACAGGTGCAGTTCCGACAACAGTTTCCCTTTGATACAGTACATGTATTTATAAATCCATTGCCCCTGACTGAACATTTTTGTAGCACAACATAATCAAGAAATTAAGTTGTATTCATTAGTTTGTTTGTTTTTCTTCTTCCACTGTGGGCTGGTAGGCCGTTCACCTTTACCCTTGGCCAAGGTGCGGTCATCAAAGGTTGGGACCTGGGAATAAAGGGAATGTGCATCGGTGAGAAGAGAACATTGACGATTCCATCGGAGAAAGGATATGGAGACAGGGGATCACCGCCGAAGATACCAGGAGGTCAGTAAATACAGAAGATTAGAGTGAGAGTTTATTGCATCGTGACAGTTTATGACATTAACAGACTAATAAATGTGTATAAGCTTTGTTGGGAATAACTGGATACTCACCATTTTGGCCACAGCAGACTAACATGGAAATAGATCAGTGTTGTCTGTAAACCCCCAACCCTTTTTCACATTGTAGGTATGCAATTTTACCTTTGAGAACAATTGGATTATACCATTATTGGTTGGGAAAAGGTTATGTACAGCATAGACTGAAAGATTGTCGCTCGAGGACGCTCCCTACGCTCCCCTCCTCTTACAGAGGGGGAGCGTAGACAGCGCCCTCAAGGGACGGATCTTCCAGTCTCTGTACAGCAGTGTGTATCAGAGTTCCTGTCAATCAAGATAAAAGAACGGCGGTATAACATTTTGTGCTTAATATATTAGTTCTTGGCCAGATTCAGGACAAATTGACCAGCTATTTGTTATATTTTTTTTCAGCTGTTTTAATGTAAAAAAAATCTCATCAACGAAGATGGGATACATTGTCATTGTGCTGGAATCAATGCTTGGTTTCCCCAGCTGTGTATCAATGACAGTTTGCAATCTATGCGAAACATTTTCCAAATTCTATGATGCTGTCCTATCTCTGGTATGGTATCCTAGAACACAGATATACTATGACTGCCAACCAAGTGTTTGACCCAAGTTCCAGTGACTGTGTACTTTACTGCACAGAATTTTTTTCTGACCCATCTGCTGTGCATATAACATTGTCCCTATGTTTCTTATTCCCACAGGTGCAACACTGATATTTGAGACTCACCTTGTGGACATTGACTGAGTGACACTTTGTTCTTCCCAACTGGCAATATAAGTCTTTAGAATCCTCAAGCCTGATTTTCAAAAAATTTCAAAATATAACCGTCTGAAGGTGCTACCTCTGCACTATGCATGAAATGAATGAGCATCAAAGTCTCTGACATATTTCAACTCAGGGATTTTTCTTCATAACAATCATTCTATGCAAATCAAGGATTGTTTCAGCTGAATGTTATGTAAAATGAATGAATAATATTTTCCTCTGACATTGTCTTTGAGAAATGCTGCATGTCATGTAAATTTTTAAGCAATTTTGATGTTATATTTCACAAAATGGTGCAACTTATTGTTGTGCTAACCTGATGGACAGTCATGAGACTGTGATTGCATAAATCATCATAAAATAAATGATTTTGATTTGTTCTAAAAGAATCCAGGTGACAAATTATAGAATCTTCTTATCCATGATGACTTTTTAGGAACAGTACTTAAGTTGGTTTTACGAGTATTTGATTTTAGTCAGCAAAACACCACATAAAAGTCTGGAATGCCAAATGATCAAGGAACATGTTTATTGGTTCACACAAAGGGACATAGTTTACAACACTGGATAGACCATTTGCAGACAGTAAGACCATTGGCCGACAGATATTTACCTCATTTGCATAAGTTGCAGTTACCTCATTCCAGTATATTCTGTTTCTCTTATCAGCACTTATTGAAAAATAATATTTTTCAGAAAGAAATTCTGCAGGTATTTCAGTTCAGTATAACTTTCTCGCCTTGTACGCCTGATACTGAGGCAGCCATGCCTAACATAGATGACATCAGGTCTCCTGGAAGATGAAAATCTCATCACCATGGCAATGCCATGTACGTTTTAATATTTTAACCGCTCTGGACCGTGCGTATGTTTTTATCTGTACTGAGAGATGCAGCTAGTTGAAGGATTAATTTCTCTGATTGTTGGATGTAAGTTGAGGGCGTGGTTCAAGTAGATTGTGGTACCATCGTGAGGTGACATGGAAAAGGGAGGAAATAAATCTGTATTATCATTTTATTTTGCTTAGTTGTGTCGTTTGTAAGTAATTCATATGGTTCCCGTGTGCTGATGATGTTTTACCTCTATCATTAATTTTGTATTGGGTATGTAAAGAGTGCATCGTATACCTCTCTCCCTTGTCTTTTGGGCCACAGTGGAAGTAAGTTTTTATTTAAACATGTCAGCGTTATCCTAGGGCAACAACTCGTGTCTCTGTTCTGTCATTTTTTGCCGTACTTGAACACATTGTGCTATATAAATCAGATGAGATCAAATTAAATGATTTTATCATCCATCCATGAGACTTGCGCGTAATATATTCAATGACTGAAAAAACGCAAGATCAATTTGCCTTTCATGGTTTACAGTATCCGTTGATTTAAATTTATTTGCCAAAACTTGATAGTAAGCTTACATCGGTAACTTCAACGCGTACAAAATCGATATTCACTTGTTTAGTACCCGCTTGCCGGTGAAGTCCGACACGGAGGCCCTTTGATTTGATTATGGATGTTTATCCACTCGACTGTCTGCCGACACGGGGCTCACGAAGCTATTAAGATATGCAGTTGACTGACATATCATGACAAATCTACACAAGCTGATATTTCCAGAAAGTACTATTCTTTATTAAACACTTAAAATTTAACATAAATATGGAATATTTGCAATGTCGTTAGCTGATTCCACATTTTCAATACCGGTATTAATGATAGACTCTATTCAGTAAACTGTATGATTCGCTGAGATTGGATCACTACATACTGGTTATCACATTGCCTATTGGCGTTTTTCGTGTCCCACTTCAAACTTTTTACACGGTTGATACAGTCCAGTGTGGCCTCCACGTATCGGAAAGCGATCGGCGTATTTCGGATAACAGCGGTTTTCAAAGTCTCTTTCCCGCCATGCGAGACGCACACGGCGCAGACGATCTCTCTGGCGACGTAAGTTTCGTAAATAAAATGAAAGGACCTGAGCTTCATTTGGGTGATCGGTGAACGGGCGGGAAAAAACACGTCGTGCAGTTTCTTAGGGTCAACTCTTCTTATGTAAACGTCCTTGGCTGAGATGGAAAAGTTACTACTGTACGATGCGTTTTCGTCTCTTTCCGGAAAGTATTTCGTGTGAACTTTCTTCTGCTCTATGCTACAGGACACCGGAGAATCTAGCCAATCGGTAGCGCCGTCGAAGGTGACGTCATGACAAGACGACTCAATGTCATCGGGAGCCCTGTGAATGAACGAAATCAGAATATTTAGTCAAACATGTACGTTGTTTCACTAATGTACTGACATTTTCGAGTGGCATGTGGAGGGAGTCGAACATGGAAACTAATGTTTGGTGGAAACTGTAACGAATTTGGAATAGTATTAAAGACGTTCAGAAAACCGTATCGACTATTTTGCTACCAGTCGAATGGTATCGAAATAATGAAAAAGTTCTTCGGAAAGGCAAAGATTTTTTGCATTTAATGATGTCGATATTGTAGAACACGATTTGAACTAATTTTTGATGGAACTAATTTTGGATAATTGGATCTTCATATTTTTCAAATTTTTCAAAAGTGTTAGTTGCTCTATAGCTGATGTTGCTATACTACAAATTACTCATAAAAACAAGTAGCTTAGCAAGTAAAAGCAGATGAGCTTATATCTGCAGGTTAAAACGACCTTCACCATCCAATTATCCTAATTAGTTCCAATCGTGTTGTAGGGACTTATTGCTACTGTCTTGATTGGTAGAGGTGGGAAAAAGTACAGTGTATATAAAATCTCGACAGAGTAAAAGTGTCTTAGCAACTACCTTTTCAGCAATATTCACACAACGAAAACTTATTGGCATGAAATTCTGGAAAGAAATATGCATGAAATGTCTCCTCTGAAAATATTTGTCAAATCGTGGAACATTAAAATATAACCTGTATTACTACATGAAAACAATGCGACGTGTAAAATACACTCCTGTTACAATTGGGAAAACAACCTTTTTGTAAACCTCACGTAACCCAATAAAATGTTAAATAAAAAAACCCCAAAAAAACCACTAAAATGCCAGAGTGTAGTTAATCCGGCAACCCCTTCAGATCTAATGGTACCTGCGTAAACTTTGGCCCAATAGTCACGTAGCTTATGGCTACAAATACTCGTTCTCTCTGACAAGTAGGCCTACGTGTAACACGATTGGAACTATTTTGGGATGATTGGATAGTGAAGTAATGTCGGTTTGATCTGCAAATGTAAGCTAATCTGCTTTTCTCATTAACTTATACACTTGCTTTTGTGAGTATTCAGCTATAGGGGACCTAACACATTTGAGATTTTTGAAAAAAAATTACTATCTAATTATCGCAAATTAGTTCCAATCGTGTTATGTATTTGTTGCTTGTTCTTTGCAAGCTTTTCCACCACGCTGCAGTTTAAGATCACTTCGAAATTGAAACCTAAAAAACTTAAAAACAGCATTTGATCATTAGAAAAATTGGATTATTTCATCAATATAACCATCATCATTCGGAATTGACCCGCTATAGATTTTTGTCACCATAGGGGATCTCTGTTTTAAAATTTTGAACATACTACATGCCTGTGCCAAAGCCTTCTCCACCAGTTGACTTTTACCACGTAATCGGGAGGCAGCCGCTTCTGAGTTCTGCCTAGCCTGATCAAGGCATTGCTGGATAGCGTAGTTTTATCGGTGAATACTTGCAATGGTAGGAAGCTCTCCCCGTCTTCGGACAGTTCCGGCACAGGTGTGTACTGCACCGCGTTCGAACAAACTTCCTCGACAACACTTCGAGCAAGTTTGGGCCACACATCGACGTGGTTCACATTGAGAGTGTTAGCATTCATCGTCATTTCGGGTTGGTTTGCGGTATCAGGAGAGTACATATGTAGAATAACGGGTTCTTTGTCCGGAGGTGGACGATCAACCTCTGTTGTTGACATGTTCTGAAAGGGATGGATGCAGACGCGATGTTGTGCGCGGATAGAAGACAAATTTCTAGAACAGGGAAACTTTGCGGACGCGCAAGAAACCGCGTCCTCGCCTCATATCGCATACACTATATTCAGTTGCCCTTTTTATTTGAGGAATTTTAGTTTGCAAAGTTTGTGCATCTTCGGATTTTAGCGTGATTTCATGAAGTCTAGTTGTCATAAATTTTGAAGTTTTTGTTAGAGCAACGCAGTATCTTCTGAGCATTGAAATTTCTGCGATTGTGTCTCACATATAGGCTATAGGCCTACCATTGAACACACAAAATATGGAACAGTCGTTTTTGCAGCATTTTGCCAAGCAATGGAAGAACCCATTTAATCGTCTTTAGACGAAGTCAAATTGAGAAATCTGTTCACAATTATGAAATATCAAAAAATTGTTCTGTTTGGATCATACCGTTTTATGTAGGCCTACACAGTCACGTACGTCATAATGCCAAATAAGGAGGACCTCCATGGCACTATTTACTTTCTCGGTAACGCTCGCACTCTCCGGTAAGGCCAAGAAAACTAAAAAGTCTGACGCGGTTTTTTTACTCTCAATTTGTTTTATTCTTCAATCAACAAGAACGTGGGAAAAGACATGAGAACAACATGACACGGACGAGGATGAGTGACAAACTTTTTATTTTTCTTGGCCTAATCTGTGTTTGTAGTATTACACGGTAGCCACTATAAAAGTGGTACGTGAAAACTAATGCCGTCGAAGTTTGATAGGTAGCACATATGGGTAGGCCCATATGTAAATTTGTGGTGACACAGACCTCGCGATTCAGTCGCGAATCCGCTTCTGAAATTCATCACCAGTGTCTTCACCACGTGTCAGATGCAAATAATTCACCATTTAACCATGGTATAATCCGAGACTTTTGAGTTCTTTTCTCGAAGGATAATTTTTGGAAGTCAATTTGAGAATGTAGTGTTGCAGTGTCGACCAATTTTCCCGTTGAATTTACCAATGCGCGTCCGTACGTATAGATGGAACACAGTTTGATGTCGTTCGATATGACTATGCTACTTGAAGGAAGTATCATCAAGATACAAAACTTTAAGGCAATTTTTCAAAGATAAAATTTGCAATCAAGTGCGCTCTTGTCTGTTAATGTGCCATCACCACTGACGGAGAGGTTGTTGTTCCATATTACATAATTTCAGAGACTTTAAATATTGGGTTGATCCATGATATCCCTTGGCCATCCAAAGAAAGGCTGTAGAAATCAACAAATTTTACGGTCCATTCACTCACTATCGCTCGCCATCCTCGGAACGTATCTGTGTGTCCACTTGGCATGTACCAACTATCGTACGAAGTGCGCCCCCATCAGTGCGCGAAAGGGGCTGAAGGAAACCACAGACTGCAGACTCACATGATACTCAGTGATACTGCAGCAGTCGCGTTGCTTCGGGTGACGCTTACGCAGGTCGCAGTTTTGAAGTCGCAGGTCGCATGTCGCATGTCGTGACCGGATTTCCATAGTATACAGCTTTAATACCATCAGTGTTTCGTTTTGTGTGTAACCTGTTGATATTCATCCACGGTCGTTGCGAGGTCTGACAAACGAGATTGCAGTCACATAGGCCTATTGGTCGCTTTTTCAATCGGCAAATTTCCAATGTTCAATAGCATTTTCCCCAAAAAGATTACCGAAAATGGAGGTAACAATTATCAGTGGTATCGTATCAAAGCTAATACTGGTAGAGAAATAAGGCAAATAATCAATCAATCAGTACAGCAACCTTCTTGAACATGGAAAGTAGAACATATCTTAAAATGTGTGAGACTGTCTTCACGTGATCATCCTATCAACAAAGCAAGGAAATTTTATTCGTCAGTAGCAATTCTCATCATTTTTATATTTGTCAGACTGAGCTAGCAATCATTTGACGGACTGTTTTTTTTTTCAAAAAGAGGTCACGCGCTAAGATTTAGGCGTTACATCGGCAATGTTACTGATTTCAGCGCTCATTTCATCAAAAATCAATCTCTAAGTAAAATTTCAGAATATCATTTAGTGATTGGGTTCTCTACCGTAGCATGACATGTGTGTCTCGAAGCAAAGTGAAATCCTTTGATCCCAAAAACTAAGAACGGCGCAGTGCTTTCCATCGACTTCAAAATGGTGCCAGTGCAGAAGGGACGAATCCCCGGGATTGAAAGTGTCATCGTTAACGTCTTGACCAGCAAGTTGCAATGTAGATAACATTTAGCAAATGCCCAGTATCGATGGGATGTTCTCCCGTGCCAGGATTTCGATAGTAGAAGCCCCCATTCGTTGTGTTGGAGGAATAGATGATTATTTTGAAAACTAGTTTGCAATAAAGTCTCACTAGTTGTGAAGAACAAAAATGTTTTTTTTTCCACGACGTTACAGCATTGAATAGCAACCACTTGTTAATTTAAAAACATTGATATAGATTTAAAATTTAAGCAACTCTTGTCACTCGTTGCTAGGATAACACTCTTCAGTATGGTAGTTAAAAATGGTAATAAGCTTAAAGCTGACATATTATGAGCGACAGCTCCGGGCTTTTTCTTGGAAAATTTGACAAGATAAAGGAAACGTTATAATGACTCTATCTATGGCCTAAAACGATCCCTGTCTTTCTGTTCGGTATGCCACTGCAAAATCAGTGCAAACTTTCACACAGTCCCCGGGGGTGGGGGGAACTTTGCTTTTTAGCTGGTCAATACCCCTCTCAAAATGGTCATATGAGGGCGCTAACCAGTTCTGCAGGTGCTTCGATGTGCGTGTTTTCACTCATAAAAACACGGATGGTCTGACTTGCTCGTTTCACTGATCAGCTCAGTATGGTAAATTACCGCTACATGAAAAAGCCGTATCTGCAGGGTACTGGTACTTTGGTAAGTAGTTTTTCTAAAAAGCTCGTCGCTTCCTGGAATAATTTATACGGATAACATTGTCGAAATATTCCGTGCAAATCCAGAATTTCCTTGTTGTTCACACTTTTGCTGATTTATTCATGTTCAACAGTGCAGAGTACCGAGTGCTCGAACGATCGGTCGACAAGACTATCAGCGCCTGTGCGCTCACACATACGTGTAAGTAATCTGAACACTGACCATATTGATTGAAGTAATAGTGGCATTATGACAATGTCTCTCTCTCTCTCTCTCTCTCTCTCTCTCTCTCTCACTAAAATAAGATACATTCATAACAAAATTTAGGATTTAACATCTTCTAATGAAACATTTTCAGTCATATGAGATGAAGGTACTCAATATTAAAACATTTCCATCACTACTGTAAAATATGCTGGTATTAGTGAAACTTACAATCAAATATTGACACTGTACATCCATCCATCCATCCGCCTGTCTGTCTGTCTGTCTG
>LD352112.1:14874-25501 GCA_001465055.1 Ptychodera flava | reverse complement strand
CATGACAAGGCAGCGTCACGTACAAAAAACATTCATGGCTGGTCATAAACCCTCTTTTCGAATTTTTAACTTTGTAGTTTTTCTGATTTGTATTACACATCGGATACATTTTTATCAAATCATTAATTTCACTTGCCTGTGCCAGATGGAGATAGCCTTGAGGCGCTTGACCAGACTTTCGACTGGGTAGAAAAACGCCTGTTTGAATAATTAAAAGCTCATAATGAACATTTCTTTTCAGTCACAATTATAAAGGGGCATTGATCCACTTTCTGAGACAGTTCCCAAATTATTAACGGCAAACAGTGGCGGTTAAATATAATTATGAACAGGTACATGTGTTTGTAAATGGAATACTACAAAATATTATATGACAAAATCTATGATATGATTTAATTTATGTCACTTGTTCTAATCAAGGTACAAACCTCCAGAAACTAGTGGACTGGAAGACCCAACTTCTGATTATATGAATTTACTGGGAATGATATTCAGTATGTGTGGACTAATGCTAAAGGTGAGTCATTTTGGTTGAGACCAGTGTGCCCAACGGGGCAATATGATGTACCACTGATGTAAAATGTGTCTGTGATGCAGGAAATTTTTCTATTACGCATAAACAAAAAACATCTAAAAGAAATAGTAGAATCCTCCAAATTGACTCAAAGTTTCAGAAAACATATGGTATTAGCTATATTCATAGCAATTTCAAATTAAAAGAAATGTTTCTTTTTCATGATTTTGTTTTACAGATGAAATGGTGTGCGTGGATTGCGGTTTACTGTTCATTTATAAGTTATGCAAATTCCAGATCATCAGAGGATACAAAACAAATGCTCAGCAGTTTTATGTAAGTTATCACACAGAATATGGTGAGATTGAAGACAACTGCTTCTGTTGATAATATTCTAAATTTTGTAAGAACAAATAAAAATTGTCAGGCTCCCTATATAGAGAATGTACGGGCAGCAAATTTTCATGAAATATTTTAACAGAGACTTTTAGATCTGGTGTGTTTTTAAGTTTTAAACATGGGCTAAAAGGAAACTAATCTAACAGGCCATTGAGACCTAAAAAAGGTATTGCTTTGCAATTGAGATAAGTGAATTTTCTTTTACTTACAGCAAAACAATTTATGTATGAGAGATCAAACAAAGGGATTTCCGTATTTGCTAACTTCACTCTCTACCCTGGGTTGATAGTTCTGCTGGTGGACAGAATTGTCCCCGAGGCTATCTTCCGCCCAGTTTAAGCGTTGTATTCATTGCTTCGCTTCGATAAAGTTTGTGTGAGATGTATGATAGTGTGTGTACTAGTACTAGAGGGCGCAGTCAGAATTATAACATCCTTAGCTCGGTTATTGAACCAATCTTTTTTGAGATTGGGGATTTAGCCGAGCGGTTTTGTCTGTGGCCTCTGCCGCTAGGTGATTGGGTACCGTGCGTCGTGGGTTAGAGCCCGATTGAAAACCATCGTATTCACTGTGTAGGATTTACAAAACAATGGTCACCAAGTTGCTGATATGAAAGCAAAACCGGACACCAAATATAGACATTGGTTTTAAATCAGCAAGCCATTGGCCAAAAGCAGGAGGAATTTCTGTCTGAAGACTGAAGAACTTGTTTTGAAATATTTTTCTTATCCAGACTCTTGTGTAAAGCTTTGCTCTTAATGACTCTGTGAAGGAACTCATGGAAAAAGTTTCAAACAAATGATAATTCTGGATACATACTTTTTTCATTTTTGACCACTTGAATCGATCCAAGGAAAGCTTTTTTCTGTGATAAGTATTGTACATGACTAACCATCATCATGTTTGTAATGTGTGTTTTTTGTCTTACAGGTTGTCAATATCAGCTGTTGTAATGTCATATCTTCAAAATCCACAACCGATGACACCACCATGGTAGAACTGCCTTTCAACACCACAGGGTGATTTCCATAGTGCATTATTTTAATTTCAAGAAAATCAGACTTGTGTAATGATTCTGTGAAATAGTTTCCATATTGTAACAAATAAATCTGGAAAGTAGGATGTACCTTCATATGTACAATGGCTTTTCACAAATCAATGTTATGCTGTGCAAGTCAGTTATGAACTCTGAGATTCAAGCACTGCCCTGGGCCCAATCTTTGTTACAAAAAGAATATGGTTTTAAGAGGCCCCACATAATTTATTTAAATGTGAACTCTAAGGATCATGTTGGTTTGTAAAATAAAGACCCAGTATATTTCAGTCTTGCAAGTACTCTCTCTCTCTCTTTCTCTCTCTTTATTGCATTGGTATGAAACATTTTGAATATCTGAAGTCAGGTTAAGTGATGTTATGTACTGATATCAAAAGACTGCTGTGATGCATTTCAGTCACGTAGGGACGGTTGTTTTGAAGACCTTTATGATGTAGGGCTTTTACTCTTGTAACAGGGCTATTTGAATATTTAGTCAACAAGATTTAAAATTTGATTTTATGAGCTTGAACTTATGAATTTTCCATGGTGAATGAAATAATAGTTTTTTGCCTTGCTCCCAAAATGATGTTTAAATGTCAAGTTCTAGTGTTCAACTCTTCAACACAACTTGTCTGTATGTAATGTTCAATGTTCTTCGGGACAGTTGAATTGTAGTCCAAACTAGAATTCATTCATCGACAATCCACTCAGATTGCATGCAGTGCATTGTTTTTGCAAGGTTGATAGTTTATATTTCAACACATGCTTTAAAGAGGAAAAAATGTTTTCACTTTCTGTAGCAAAAATGATGCAAATACCACCAAAAAGTTAAAGCTATCGTCCCTTTAAATAAAGTGTTCAGGGCATTATGGAAAGTTGTTTTGTGTCATCGATCTTTTCTGGAGATTCCCAGTCTGATCACCAGTATGATGATATATACTTTATTCAGTACTTTAGGCCACCAGCCTTTATGTACAACAAAATTTTAACAGAAAGAAGCAGTATCAGTCGCCTTATTTGACAATGAAAGCACATTTTGTTCTCTGTCAACATTCTATTTTGTTACAAGACTTTCACGTTTAAATTGGTGAAGAAAAATATTACAGTTAACACTATGAGGACTTAACCAAACTTCTGTAAAACCATTTCTACATAGCAAATTTTTAATATACAATGCTAAGCAGTTGAAACCCTTTTCAGCGCGGTCATATTGATATTCATAGCAATCTCTGACAATGGGTGGGCAATCAACGCTGATACAACGAAACCAAAATCTCAATATTTGCATGTCGATACATATTCTAATAGAGTGTCTCCCTAGCTCCCCCCTCACGGCAGTGTTTGTGGTGTTCATACCAACTCCCAAAATAAATTTACAAAATTTATGATGAATTTTTTCAACATCAGTACAATTATGAGTTCCCCAAATAGCACTTCCATACAGGAGAATCGGAAGAATCTTACAGTCAAAGATCCTAAATGCAGTGTCTGGTTTTAATCCATCTAATTTATAAAGAATATTTTGCAAACTGTACAATGCTTTCCTTGCCTGATCAGCTATGTATTTTTGTGCTTGGAACCAAGTACCAGAACTAGAGAAAATTATACCTAAATAATTATACTTTGAAACAACTTCAATTCTCAGGTTTCCCCAAAACCATTTCTCACTTTTCTTCAGCCCCCCTGCTTTACAAAAAACAATAATCTTTGTTTTGCTTAAATTAACTTTAAGTCTCCATTTTTTACAATAATCAGCAAGTCGGTTCAGCAAACGTTGTAAACCAATTGGAGTAGAACTGAATAACAGGAGATCATAATAAATAAAACAATGTCCCCAGGTTTCGACTCCTGCTATCCAGATAAATTGAAGATTTTGACAGAGCTCGTGTGCTACGAGGCTCACTCTACGAACGCCCTCTGGCGACCCCTGATCACCAGTAGATGTCAAGATTGGCACCCTCTTCATCCTCGCTGATTCTTCACGTAATCTCATTTCTTCTGCTGTTGTAGAGGAGTTACAGAACAAGAAAAAAACAAACATGTCCCGTGAAAGGAATGACTCAATGTATCTGATTTAATTATTTTGCTAGAATTACCATCCATAATGACACATTGTTCACACTGCTCAAGCTGTAAACCATCTTATATATCTCTGCATGGCAGCACAAAAATGAAATGTTTATGTGCTCTTCGATAACTGGTTAATGCACAGTCCCTCCAGGGCTGTGGTTTTGGTAACAACTTCAGATATTTTTGTGACAAGAACCAACAAACATGGAAAGGACCACTGAATTGTGTTAGAAGTATTTTATAACATCTTTTTCGCTAGTATCCTTTCTAGCGAATTTAGCTGAGTATGTCAATTCGCTAATTTAAGATGTGGCTAATTTAAACTTTTCATTATATTTACTATGGGTAGGAAGTTTTTTTAAGCAAAATTAAAATCTTGTTTATGGCGATGAAAATCTGAGCATGCTAACAAATCATTCAGCTTATCGAAAGTGTACAGCGTGCTGAAAAAAAGTAAAGCAAAATGGGAAAACTGAAAAGTTTGTCCCACAGAAGGTTGATAAGATTTTTTATTAAAAGACAGAAATCAATCTTTTAAAACGTTTGTTTATAAAACTGAAACTAAAGCAGATATATTAGCTCAACATGTGCAAATTCAGTGATATTTTCAGTGGGTTAAACCTTGTACCCAATTACCCATACAATGGCAAACAAAACTGCTCAGTCACCCCCAAATTCATGCCTACAACACCGTACAAATACCTGCTGATGTGCAGCGTTGAATAAGCTGTTTCTCTGATTTGTCCATTGTTACTATTCACAGCGACTTAGGGAGTCTATTTGTATTGTTTTAATTATAAGAGCTCATTCAACGCTGCACATTAGCCCACAAATACTTCAATACTTTTTTGTTAAAAAACACTTAAAGAGTGAAGTGAGTCAAAAATTAAAAGTCCAAGTTATATACATAATAAAACGCAAACATGCTACTAATCACAGACCTTTGTTGTACAGTAATCAATGATTCAGCTAGACTTCGTTAGCGCCCTCAAGAGGATGTGTTGCCGAAACTATTGTTCTTTTTCCTGGATAGTTGCACGGTTCATGTTGCCTTTGCAGAAGCCCTCTCTTGCAAATGCCATAAATGCAATATTATAAATATGTCTGTTATCAGCCATTAAACACTTTAAAATGTTATTTCAAAGAAACTAGGGATTGGCCAATTTTATGTGATGTCGTATTCACTGTACAAAATCATCAAACTTCGTGAGCAGAATTTCATTTTTTTTTTCCACGGGCAAAAACATTAGTCTGATTTAAAAAAATAATTTCACGTAGTACAAATCTCAATATTACAATGCAACTCTGCAAATACTGCTGGAGTGCGCAGTACATCATTAGTATATGGATGTTTGAGTTGCATACACCTTACGAACTTGATTGGACAAATGAAAATCAGAACGGGTCGACAATTTCCGGCATAATAGGTTATATTAGCTTTTGTTTCAGAGTACTGTCTTATACTTTTGGATGCTACCCCCATGAAGGTAATAGACACTTCCGAACGTACATTCATGTAAAGATGGGTTAGCCTTCTGACGTCATCATGATGCGGCATTTTCTTAATATGACGTAATGCCATATATCAGTTTATAAGCACTCATATGATTGGTCTAAAACGGAAGCTGTTCTTGGAACAGACCAATGAAAAATACAGTAATAAACTTCATGACGGTTCGCCATTTTGGATTCACCCGTGTCGAAGTAGTCGTCGCTATTGAACATTCGAGAAGTTTTAGAGGTTAGTGGGTGGGCTTTTGATGGTTATTTGGTGGAATCGCGCAAACTCATATCGCTCATACACTCGATACTGTACAGGAGGAAAGCAGTCTCGCTCACAGAATCGTCATCAATTAAAAAAGTTTGTCCTCCATTACAACAACGACATCACTGCACTGGAAACTTGTATAAAGGTGCTCCGTAAATTCTTAATCGTTTCCGCATTTGGTCGGTCATTTTCCAGTCAACTGTGATTTGCCTCTGCTACAAATTTCTAAGGAAAGAGAACAAGACACCAGCACAAGGCCTACCATCGTACGCGGACGACATGTTTGGTTTTGACGGGGACTTCCGGACGAGACCAAAGGTTTCTCTGGGTGGCGCTAGCAGAAAGGTAAGTGTACCAAAACAAAACAAACCAATCGTTCTCTTGTTAGATAAGTACAGCTGATAGAACTTGGCTCGAATATGTCAACCGTGGCGAGCATTGAAAGTTAATAAAAATCCATATAGATTATTTTCATTGCGTAATATTCGTAACCTTCACCTTCAGAAGGCCAATTCGCAGTACTTTATGTACCATTTTATGTTTTCACCACAATAGAATACACCGTACCGTATTACACGTATAACATTATATATTCTGTGTCACTCAATACAGGAAAAGAAAGAATCATTACTTCTTAAGAATCAGCTGGAAAGACAAAAGAGAGAGGTAATGTATCATGAATATACTTCCACGACACCATACAAACCATTTTGGAAGAGGGAAAGTTCGCTGTAGATTTTGTCGTACATATTTATATTCCCACCTCGGGAATTTAATTTTCCTACCAGAGGCCTCCAAGTATGAAATCCAGACACATTTAACACCTGAATTTTAACCGATCCATTTATGATATTTTAGTAGCTACTAGCAGGCCCCCACAATGAAAATTTGTTGGTACTGCAAATTAAGTGACCGTATAGGTCCCTTATGCCTCATCAGGGTTACTTTGTGCATGTGGGGTGACCATATCCCCACCATGGAGTGGCTCAGTCCATGGAGGTATAGAGAAAGAGTCATACTGAGATTAGGTCATTGAGATGTGATAGTAATGTTATAGATGATGACTTTCACTTTTTATTCACATGCAAGAGTCATATTTCTGAGAGGTCAATTTTGTGTCAGCAAAGTGGAACAGAAAGTACAAAACATTGAAAAGGTTATGGAACAGAATCTTCTGAACCTTGCTATATTTATAAGGAATTATGGTGTTTGCTGTGATAGAGGGACTGTGGCTGACCCCTGCAGTGGCTACCTACAGTTAGCTGTTTACAGTTAGAGTTATGTTTGTACTTCATTCCAATTTACTTGGATTTATCCATTTGATGGTGTTCAGTTTTGAACATGTTGTTCTTTGATCTGAAATGTATCATACCACAGTCTCTGTTAGGGGCAACGTCAAAAGTTCAATATAATAAATCTAACTTAATTGCTTAAGTTTAGCCTCAGACCCCCCCCCCCACCCCCCTTCTAACTTAACTGACCTAAAATTGAAAAACATTCCAGACTCATTCCCTGTACTAATTCTTTCAAACGACGTACCAATGTACCATTGAATTAAATAAAAATTGAAAACCATTATAAAGTAACAAAAATACGGGTGACTGGATCGGTTTTAGTGTACAAAAAACAGCCTTGAAATCGTAAAATTTGCCAAAAAGACGTTATATCGTTTTTGACTGCACAGAAATTAATTTGGCCAAAACCCCCCACCCCCAAACTTAAGCAATTAAGTTTTTTTTCAAACATCGATCTTTTGACGTCGCCCCTTAGTGTGTGTTGAGTAATAAAAGATTGATTGATTGATACTGGAGATAACACCATTGACTCTTGAGAGAAATTGCCATACCTGAATATTAGAAATTAATAATAATGATTAATGTTTTATCATGAATTCCAAAGAAGTTGTTGACTTCAGTTCCGAAGATGTCCAACTTTTGATCGTTTTGATGGCAACTATTACCTGTGAGCCTATCTGTTCATCTAATCGAGAAATATAAATAACAGGGAATGTAAGCCATTTCACACCTCATGTTTTTTTCCCTTTGCTACAGGAAAAAAGAAGAGAGATTAACAGTGCTGTCAAACTGCAGTGTTGGTGGAGGGCTTCATGGTCTCGACAAAAATTGCGAAAATGCAGCCGTGAACAGTTTGATAAGCTGATGTTTGATAGTCAGAAAGCAAAGGCACAAGTGTCCTGTGATACTCTTTCAGAGCTCCAAGGGTTGTTGCTGTCGTTTTTCAAGGAAAGAGATGACGCGGAAAGATTAGTAAGTCTGCGTTTAACTCATTCAAAATCAACCGTTACGCATCATCACAATTGGGTAAAGTCAGTAAAAGTTACATGTTTATGTATTTTTTAGCAAGACATTGTAAAAATCATATTTGTGTCTTTAAGTATTAATATCTTCAAATCATTATCTTTTAAAATACTTAACATGAGACATGGTATTATATACAGGTTGATTCATATAGTCTAGCAGATGATTTTGGCTGGAAGAGAGGCTACTTTGTCACGATTTTCATGTCTGTCGGTTATTAAACACATACATGACAAAATGAAAAACCTTTTTCCTGCAGATTGAAGTGCCTTGCTCCATTTTGATAATTTTTGATAATTTATGTTACTTGTTTTCACTTGGGCACCTAAATTGTAGTCGATAACTTTTCACCGTTGTTTACTCTAAATATTTGTACTCCTTTCACAAAATGTTTCAGTTTATTATTGTTCTGCATTTTTGTCTTGCAAAAAGTAATATGCCTTATATGAAGACTAAGAATACGGAAAATGCGAATTTTAACTCTTTTTTAAATTTTGCTGCTGTCTGGTGACAAATATAGTGTGTTTCGTGTGCTTTAATTTACATTATCTCTTGTTGTGTAGAAATTACAAAGAATCATTTTGTCAAGGAAAATGACCGTTTTTCAGTCCGAACAACATAAATTATGTACTTAGTGGCATTTTCCTTATATAGATCAGACAAGCAAACAATCACAATATACAGATATTTGTCCTAGAATGAGTAGCTACTTCAGCTTCTGATAATCAAGAATTGACCTATTGTTTGTTGAGGATGGCTGCAACATTTGAAAAGTGGAGCTACGTTTATAAAGATGGAGAAAATGCAACGTTGATAACTTATCTGCATCCTAAGTTGAAACATACAAAGTTCATAGACGTTCACGTGAGAGACACTGACTTCAGAGTACGGCAATAGGAAGATTATGCAGAGGATAGCCGTGTGTGGGTTGTAATTCGATGTCTGTGTACTGACCTGTATATCCTGAATGTATCCAGGTTTAGATTCTTTTTATCTTTTAATGCTATAAAAAATGTATGTTGTAGTTCACAATGAATCAGACTTGAAGGAAGTATGCAGAGTAAATTATCTTCAACAAGTTCAATTTGTTTTAATAAGTAATCTATGCCTATCAATGCCTATCAGAAATCTGGATAAGAGTGCCTGCATTTAATGTACTGAAATTAAACAACTTTAATTCTACCTGATTGTTCTGAACTTGAATTTCTCATATTTTTGGAGATGTCATGGATACAGTACACAGGAGGGAATCAGGAAAAACAACTACCGTTGAAAAAGAAGTCTTTCACATGCATTAGATAGAAACGTGACTTGTAGATTCCCAGGGGGGATTACTACAATATCTTTCTACTGTCGTGCAAGTAATAATGAAACACCGGTACCTGCAGAGAACATTGGAAATTACTACATTACTGTTTTCAGGGCAATGAATAAAGCTGTATACATATCAGTACTGCAGTGTTTTTTAAATCATAGCGCCTTTGTCTCCCCCCACCTTCCATAATAACTTGAGCCACAGACATTGTGCTTTCTGATGCATAATATTTTGTCATCTTTGAATTATCTTAAGAATCCCTAACAGCTTTTGTCATTTGCTGTAAATCAGTGTGTGTAATACAAATGATTTTTGCAATGCAGAAAATATTTGAAATCAGTAATGTGCAATGTTGTTTGGAGGGTGGTCAGACAAAAGGGCTGTGATAGCATCTGCTTTTGGCCTATTACAAGTGTTATTGTGCGTTTGTCTGTTTGTCTGTGTCTGTGTATCCGTACATGAATATGAAAGTTCCATATGGAAACACAGTTATCATTCTATCATTCCATTTTCATTTTCTCACAGATTTTGTTGTGCCAGCTACTCATCAAATACTCAGAACTTTCAGTGGATTCACTCGTTAAGGACCCACCTAAATGGAACTACCAAGCAAAGAAAATCTTACTGGCATGCTGTAGGTGAGTGATCTTTGCAATGAACAATGTACAAATAGCGTTGTTCGTGGTTTTAGATTTGTTACTAAATATTTGTGGACACGCACCACGTCGGACATCGCTGCTTGATATACAGACAAATTTTATTGTTGCATGCTTGGCTGTTGTTACAGCTTGTGGTCTGAGCCATAAATTAGTGTGACTTTTTGTATCCATTCTAACACTAGCAGGTTTTATTTTCACAGTTCTTGCAGATAATGCAGACAAATATTTATTTTTGCACATTATGATTTGGATATTTTGAAGAATCTTGCTGTCAATTACTCTAGTTTGTTGGGTTCAATGTTGCTACTTAAGTTTCCAACCACTATCACTCAAGAACCATATTGTAGAATCAGTTTAGGTACTAGCCACAGAAACTATTCATCACTTTGACATGCATTATCAATATTCTGATCTTTATCTTAAATAACATGATTTGTAGGATTATAAAATTTTCATCAGGGCAACTTATTTTAGTAAGTATCATGATAAGCTATGAAAATAAGACAAGGTATGATGAATAGCTTCACCACTGTGTTTTGACATTTCCT
>LD352112.1:0-10736 GCA_001465055.1 Ptychodera flava | reverse complement strand
ACGCCTCTTCGACGTCATCGACATTCGAAAACCGGAAGCGTTTACGGCATGGTTGAACAGTGTTATGTTCAAACATTTTGATGATTTCTTCTTTCTTCTTAAGAATAGTCGATAGGGTGCTTGGTTTGACATCAAATTTCTTGCACACTGCACCATGACGTAGGCCAGACTCTATCGCTCGAATCATTTGAACTTTACAGTCCAATGAAAGAGCACGACGTTTGATACTGGTACGAGGAGTTGTTGACATGTTGAAATCGCAATGACGAATGATTTCTCCCCGAGATTGAACCACCTTTTATCCGTAAAGATAGCGTCCCTTTTCTCACAACGGCAATCTTCAAAGCATACAAACGCATATACACAAACGCATACAAAAGTCTTCGTTAAGTCGTCCCCCCTCGAAACTTCTACGTTGGCAATGATAGTGTCAACGGTGTAAGTGCATGTAAACAATAGGTGTGACTTCGCCGCCCAAACCCCATTCAACTTGTTGACTATCGCGACAAGGCGGAAGCATTGTAGGCGGCATTTTCAACTGATTAAAGACAATTGCAGGCATGTTTTTTTGAGACTTTATTGTTCAAAACTCTTCGTAACACAATGAAAATTTGTTCGTTGTAAACGGTTTTCAGCGTACGTGGTTCGTTTTAAACGATATAAATGGCCATTGTAAACAATAGCACAAAATCGGGACTGTGGCATTTTGTTCGTTGTAACCGTTTTCGTCTTATCGAGGTTCGACTGTATATCACTACATAATTTTCAAACTTTCTTCCTGTCGCTTTGAATGGTGTCATTTTGACCAAACTTGGCGAATAAAATCCTGATATAATACCATTTAGTTTACACTTTTAATAAAAGGGTGTCACCACGCTACTTTTTACAATATCTCCAGGTGAATGGGTAATATGCGTCATGAAAATGGGAGAGAAATGTTAATTTTTCGCTAATATTGAAAAAAAACCCAGCTTCCTAGGGGGTCAAAATATGACAAGGTTATAGGTCACATGTATTTCTAAGAGACTGGGTCAAAATATTAGGTAAAAGCGCAATTTCAACAGTGACAGGTGATGTTAAATACATGCTACAAAATAACCCATTTGTGGCAGGCTGGAGTTAAATCTGCGCAGAAACGTTCTAAAGCGCGTGCGCGTCCATATTCGTCGCCCTTTACCTTAAGAACAAACAGGCTGTGTAAACTTGTTGTATCAATGATTGAATACTGAGTGAACTGTACCAGCCAAGTGACATTCACATTTCTTGCAGATGAATTCAGTCACCAGTCTTCAGTCTGTCCGGGATCAGTGTTTGCAGTTGTTCAATTCAGTGAAACACGTGAAGTGCCTGCTGTCAACTTTGAATCAGAGCACACAGCCGTCAACGCTGACGGCGTTCTGCTCCATCTGCCATACCCTGATGACACAACAGAGGCTATATGTACACAAATCAAGGTAAGAAACATTCTGTCCATTTTGTCATGTGCACTCGGCAAACCATTTGACCATTAGTACCTGTGCTAGTCTATATGTACGTGGTACAGACAGTCAATTCACCAATCATCATTTGTTTTCCTATAGGAATCAAATGATCCAGAAAAATGGTGAAAACATTTGCATAGTATGCAATAGTGATATTTTCTCTCAGACTGACAGTTAATATTGTTGTTTGATTTTCAGGCTGCTGTCAACACTTGCGTTCCACAAACCGTTCCTGAGGCATCTTTGGCAAAGCTTAACATCAGCGTCAGCGAGGGCAGTAACAGGGTAAGCATACATACATGATACTCTGCATCCTTTTAAGTAATTCAACAGACCCAAAATGAACTGTAAGAAGTTTTACTATAGAAATATGAATCTCCATAATGAAATGCAATATTTGTGCTTCGTATCAATTGCAGCTGGTATTTATCATAATATATGCGCTCTAGCTAATAGGAACATGGCAACATTTTCATCTTGACTATCTTTTTTCCTGGACTTTTGTTAAATAGCAAACCATGGGGGTTCAATAGTTACTGTTTGAGATCCAAATATAAGATAAATCGCTGAAGAGGACTGTACCAATAGCTAAAATACTCAGTCACTGTTAAAATCACTGAATATTTACCTGAATTTTGGACAGCCTTCATGAGTACATTGTATCTGAATATTGTAATGAAGTTTGCCTCTCAAAGTTGAAAGACTTCAGTTCAAACTTTCCCCAAGGAAACTTGAAACCGTTCTCTTGGCAAATCAAGAATTAAAATCAGGGTCACTGTGCAAGATTTAGTCCTAGAAAAATATTTTTATCTAAAAAGTACAAATATTTGAAAATCAAAAATGGCCGCCATCTATTGGGAAAACTTTAATATTTGATTTCAAAAAAAGATGATGAAAACTATTTTCTCCACAAACTTCAAAATTAACCCCAACAAGTAGTAGACCAGAAAATATTGTAAATAGTTGAAACTCAAAATATCTGTCAAAGAAGCGCATTTTTCCCTAACACCGAAACTACATCATTCAGTTTTACCACTGCATGCGCACGACTTCGGACAGCACTGCCTAAAATTCAGACAAATTTTGTTGTTGAATGCACGGCTGTTGTTGCAGCTTGTAGTCTGAGCCATGATTCATACAAATTTATAGTGTGACTTTAAGTAGCCATTGTAACAGTAGCAGGTTTTATCTTTATCGTTTTTTTGCAGAAAATGCGGACAAATATTGATTTATGCATATTAATGAGAGAGAACAGTGATGTCATTTGCGATCAGTGCTATAAAGTTAAGGTATGTGTTTGTTTACACAGGTTACAAACTCCTCTGATCACACTGCTATCAAGAGGATCCCAGTTACAGCCTAACGACACCAATCGGATACTGCCTCTGCTGTCACTGTTCTGTTCACTGTTTCTTCAGGCGTTGATTACCCTGCATGATGCAGAGTTCTATGGTAGTACAGGTGAGTTGAAAATCCTCATATACTGTCCCACATCTGGCAATACCAATGTATCGATTACTGTGACACATAGATCCTAGCTGCATTATTCTGTTGTCATATCTTTCAACATGTCAAGGCCAAAGGTTTTATAACCAGAAAGTTGGACCATATACAAGGAAACAGAGTTGAGAATAGAATTAATCTGGTTTGGTCCAATTTTGTCTTCTCCCATCATTTGGAATTAAGCAGTTGCCTGAAGCAATATAAGTCAACTCAGTGGACACAAGAGGCTCAAATATCAGGAAGTTCCATTTACAACTGAAAAAACTGAAGAGACTGTAGTCCTGTTTTATAGAGTTTTCAGTTTGAGATTCACTCCTTGAAGAAATTGCTTAGTAGCTTCATGGTACTTGGTTCCTCAGAAATTCACTCAATGCATCAACTGAACATTTTACCTTTTGTAAAAGATGGTACAAAAATTCTGCTTGAAGTAGAAACTACATTTACAGACTATCTAGACAAGAAATCACCAATGAAAAGCAATCCTGGGCAAATCAACAATACTTCTTGAGGAAAGCTCTCATGTATTTGAATGTTGGGACGCTCTGAGAACAGCAAAACTGTCATGTAATTTGAATGTTTGGGCTCCCTAAGAATGGCAAAACTGTCATGTATTTGAATGTTTGGGCTCCTTAAGAACAGCAATATTGTCATGTATTTGAATGTTGAGACTCCCTAAGAACAGCAAAACTGTCATGTATTTGGATGTTAAGACTCCCTAAGAACAGCAAAAGTGTCATGTACGTGTATTTGAATGTTTGGACTCCCTAAGAATTGGAAAACTCAGGTATTTTAATGTTGGGACTCCCTAAGAATGGTAAAACATAAATTTGACTGTTTGGGCTCCCTAAAAAGGCTTGAAAGATCAGTCAGAGATTACCCTGCAAGAAGTCAGAGTTATGACAGTCTACCTATTTTGAAATGCGTCATAAAATGGCGGCACAAGGTTTTTTATTTATTCTGAAATATTCACAGAAAGCAACAACAGCAGAAGTTTGATGCCATTCAGGCTGTCAGAGTTGGTTCAGATGAGTCTGACTTTGAGAGACGCATGCCTTGGTATGATAGAACTGGCACATCCAGAGACAAAACCCAGCGTCACTGAAGACTACATGAAAGCCATGACCAGTGTTGGTGTTGTGAGGGACATCATCTCGCCACAAGATCTGCAAAAACAGACTGAAAATTGGGCACATGTTTTTAAGGTTAGATACAATTACATTGTGGATATCTTTCAAGAAATTTCCCATTTGTTTAGTAGAAAATTATTAAACCTTTGAGTGCCAAAATCAATTTTAGTCACCTTTAGAAAATATACTACAGTCATTTTTTTTCAGATTGTTATCAAAATTTTGATGAAAAATAGTACCCCATGAAATGTGACATCGATTTGGTCCAAAATTATCAAAATATTACAGAAAATTTCATAAAAATTGGTAAAATGTTGCACTAAAACTTTGGTGGGAACAATTACAGCACGCAAAGGGTTAATATCTTCCTGTCTTTTCATTTAAAAATAGAATGTTACAAAGAACTGTTTTATGCTCACATTTCTACATGACAAGTTTGAGATATTATGCTCCCATCACTTTACAGTTAAAGTAATCGCTTATCAAATATTTTAAAAGTATTGTCATTTTTGAGCAAATTAGAATGGCATATTTCAGCAATAAACCACACCAAGCAGTATTATCATATACCTACATTCACGTGCCTGTGTAAAGCTACGGGAGAAAGCGCCCACAGATCCGTGCATTTTTTTACGTATCACGCCCCGGCCTGGTGCCCAAATATGGGCAATCGCGTGCATTTCTGAACTATCTCGATTCTGGTTACTACGCGCGTTGCTATCGGCAAACGTTCCATTCGTACACAAAATCAGCGCGAGATTAGGAAAACGTCTGCTCGCTCAGATCGTAGTTGCGCGTGGCGACAGTGGAGCCGCGCAGGTGACATCGGCTTTTATTTCTAAATTCTAGTGAAATCCTGTGTATCCTAAGTGCGTGCCTGTTCAGTGTTAATTACAAGAAACTGACATCACGCTTTTGTCCTTCTTACACCTCGATTTCAGCCTTGATCGCTGTTGGTCACGTACAGTACGGATGTTGCTTTGCGCGTTCTAGAATTCTGCAGGTAAACAAATGACGTCATTATGTATGTCAATCCGCGGCGGGAAGCGGCCATCATATTTCTGAAAAACTGACACAAATGGCGATGAATTTTTGATATCGCACGCATTTTTATCCCCTAAACAATGTTGAATATTATGTAAACATATTTATCATTCCATAAGGTATATGATAAAACCTTTACGGCCCTGATACAGCTTTTGCGGCCCTTGGTCGTACGGCGTACGGGCCCTCGCACGCTCGGGCCCTTCCGCCGTACGACCTCAGGCCGCAAAAGCCGTATCAGGGCCGTAAAGATTAGTATACCACAAGATTTTGACCAGTTCATGACATATATGCACGAGTGATAGTGAGTGCATCTATGAAGTGAACTGGTCCCTTACTTAGGTGGTTTAGTGCTATTGTATCATAACAGTACATTGAAATTCTGGCATGAAACATCAAAATAGGAATTTTTCTCAAGCTGAGAGCTCGGGTGTGTTTCAACCATGCTATATTGAAAATATAGCATGGTTATTTTCATGTCTCGACCAATCAGATTGTATTTATGCCATCCAAATACTGGTATGATATCATTCTTTATTCTTTGTATATGTGATAATTTTTATCATACGATTGACACCACATCAGACTAAGTTCACATTAATTTCTACCAAAACTTGAATGAATGTAGATGTTTGATACACACATTGTTTCTTATTTAAGATCTAAAGTATACATTGATTATACTTTTGTCTGCTCAGGGATCAGATCTTTGAGATTATAATTATTGGTCTTTTTGCTTCACCAGGTGACAACCCAACTGGTAAAGCAGTTACATGAACGTGATATTCGACGTCAGTTCTGTCCCGATGGTCACTGGCTGTCACGACACATTTCCATCAGTGCTGATAAGGTAGCAGTTTAATTTTTTACACTTTTTTTTACACAATCATGAACATCACTTGCATGGTACATTTGGTCCGAATTTCAGAACTTCCCTGGAAGTGAAAAATGAAACTAAATCTGTCATATGGTATGGAGAAATTTTCAGCCTCAATATCTGAGCAGCATAAATCTCTTGAACTTGTCTGTGGTCACCACAAGGTGGCGCTGTATTTGTCCAGTTAATGTCAGTTGTGCATAGCAAGTTTTTTTGAAGATAATTCTGTTGTCACTTTGGGTATATTTCGCGTACTATCCACTGAAATCTGTTCTACAAGTAGCAGACAAACCAACATAATGACAGGAAATAAAAACTAGGGACACAATATTCAAACTGCAAAAAAGTACAACTTATAAATGGTATAAATTTTCAACCATCCATGTTCACAAAGGCAAATTTCCTTGTATAGAAGAGTGCAGGGTTAGTACTATTGTATTTCAAGTATGTATTTCTCAGATTGTAATTGTGTAACAGTACTTTTAGATAATTTAAGTTTAACCACAAGGGTATTGTTCCTGAACAAATACAAATACAAATGGCAGCATATATCACAGATGTATCCTTAATTATTGTGCATGGGTTTGAGCTGTATATTGAAAGTCAGAGGGTACAGTCACATTGGTGAGTGCATTTTATTCCACATTCATGCAAATCTCTTCTTGAGTTCTCATCAAGAAATGGATGTAACTCTGAGATACATGATAATTTTGAATCAGATATTTGTACTGGTAGTGCACAAGGCAGAGTAGTTGGTCTGTTTATTCTTTTGGAATTTCTGAAAGTAATCAGACAATTGTGGACTGATGTAATGAAACAAAAATTATCAACCTTGTGTTTGCAGTCAAGCAAGATTCACAGAGGTCACCATGCAGGGTTTGCTAGGATGGGTAATTTGAGACTGTCCAACCGACTATGGACTCTGAGACATTCCATGGCTCCGGCCGGTACCATTGTCCCCGCTGATGAAGACGGTCCTCCGATGACCACTACAGAAGCCAGGCAGCTCACCATACTGACTGAGATGCCTTTTGTCGTTCCATTTGAGGAACGAGTGAAGGTGAGAAAGTTGCTTACCAACATGGTATGAACCCTTTCACCACCATGGTTTGGTCCAAACCCATTGTTATCAATAGTAAATGTGGACTTGTTTACAGGGTATTAGGGGTGAACAGGTTAAAATACAGATCTGAACCTCTGACATTGTTCTGTATGACATTTTTTTTCCTCTCAAGTTTCAAGAGTAACCGTCTTTCCTTTGAGTGAGTGACATCTTTGTAGATGAGTTTTATAACAATGATATTAAAATATGACCAAAGTGCCAACAATATTCCCCAGAAAATGCTGACAGCAAAACGTTTTCACTTCAGTAAAATCTATGAAGTAGACACAATATGTCTTTTGTGCTCTACCTGCAAAGCCCTGTAGTTATGGTAATATACAGGGATATTTTGGGAGCTAGCAAAGAAACACTTATTCTATTTTAGGCCTTATGAGCAAATTATAAATCTTGCAACAAAGTGGAAATTGTCACTTTTTCATAATAAGCTACAACTCGCTGATTATAATTGTTGCATTTAATCGTGACACCTGTCTCTGTTTTCAGATTTTCCAAGGTTTACTGGTCAAGGACAAGGAAGAGACACAAGGCGGTGAACTTCAGAATTTCTTGGTAGGCCCTGCCATTGATGTCATCATCAGAAGAAACTACATCTATGAGGATGCATTTGATAAACTCAGACCTGAAAATGGTAGGTAGAGCCTATCTTCATGTTGCATTCAAACTGATTGTCAATATATCAATGATAGACACCCACCACTCAGAACGTCATTGTAATAACAGTATTTTTTATATGTTTATGGGGATTCCGTTTTGTATTTGATGGTTCTGAAAACTATTACTGGGTCCATCTCAATGGTCCAGATAGTTGGACAATACCTACTTTTGAATATAACTCCATCAATATTTTTCAGAACAAGTAGAAAGCCCACTTTCTGTAAATCATTTGCATGTTTTTGCATGTATTTTCCATTATGAAGCAACATTTTTCATTCAAAGTGACCAGTAAAAGGTCTGTTAGTGTAATGTCAGGATCACCTTTAACCATTAGATGGTCAAAAGTACACTCTGTTGGCTCTCACCACAGACTGTATCAAATCACATGAGGTTTCCAGCCTGCCTGATTTGAATAAAAACAAGCATGTACCTGTATCTTGTAAAATTGGAAGACCTGAATGAAGCTGCCACCAAGTGTCATATGTCAAAATTTTCCTTATCTTTTGTTTTTAATCATGTTCTGAAACATTTTCAGAGCCAGATTTGAAGAAAAAAATGAGAGTTCAGCTTGTGAACTATCAAGGGCTGAATGAAGCTGGTATCGATGGTGGAGGACTATTTAGAGAGTTCTTGTCACAGTTACTGAAGACAGGGTTTGATCCGAATAGAGGCTTTTTCAGGACAACTCACGATAGACTACTTTACCCTAATCCTCAAGCTTGCATCCTCCAAGAAGATTTCACTAAACACTATTACTTCCTTGGAAGGATGCTTGGAAAGGTTAGTTGGGTGAATTTTTACTTGTTCACCCCCCTGAGTCCTTGTAAGCAGGTCCACATTCCATTGATATCAATGGGTTTGGGCCAAACCATTGTGGTGAAAGGGTTAAGATTTAATCTTTCCACTTTGAAAGAATTGAAACACCGAAACCAAACAGTGGCACACTTCTAGACAAACTAAGAGGAAAAGGTATTTGTGAGAAGGTTTTGGTTAATGATGACGGTCATTTTGACAGTGTTACCTGTTTTTTTTTCAATGCTGCCATATTAGAGAACAGCAGAAATGTCTCACAGGTTAAAAGCTATTCATGCATGACCCCTAACCTTTGCAAGTTCCGTGCATATTCACAACTCCCTTTATTTCAGTCATGGTTTATTGTTATCTCAAAAATTATTACTGGTAATCATCGTCCATTTGCATTAGCTGATAGGTATTTTGAGTGAGGGATGCAAATTGATGCAGGAAATTTGAGCCTTATTTATGTACACCAAGCGGTTGAAAGGCATTGTATTAAACTTGGATGCTAGGTGATGTTAGCTTTTGCCAACCAAATATAGGAACTTTGGGTGGTCAGTTTAGTCATAGTTTATGACAATAAGAAACAAACACCATTCAGTGTGTATTTTTCACAATAGCCAACACACACCATTCCATGTGTATTTTTCACTCTGCTTTAAAATGCAAGGCTGAAATTGTAACCTGTATCTATTGTTTAATTTCCCAGGCCTTGTATGAGAACATGTTAGTTGAGCTACCGTTTGCTAGTTTCTTTCTGTCAAAACTGCTTGGTCGACATTCATCAGACGTTGATATTCATCATTTACATTCTCTAGATCCCGAAATGTACAAGTAAGTCTGCTCATCTCTCTCTCTCCTGATGCAGTTAGGTATTTACTTGCAATGTTGAGATAGATTTAATTCTCTTTTGTGCACAACACAAGACTCTTTAAGTTAAATTCTTATAGATATGTCGCTCTTGCAAAACACGTTTCTAATGTGACTTCAACTTGACAGTCTGAATAATGAAATTGTCTTTTGATATGTCAGTGTCAGTCCATGGTCAGACTTGAACACAGACACAGACAGAGACCCAGACACACAAACAGACACACACACAGTGTATTTTATGTTAGAAATTGGCTGTAGACCAAGTATCATGATGATAATACATGGCATACAAATTTTAAATCTTTTTCAGAATTTTATTTACCATATTTCACATCTTACAATATATGTATAGAGCCCAACAGAAAGGAATAATATGCAGACTAGAAGTTTGCCTTCACATGGTATAATTACACTAAAACTGTCACAATTATTTCATCTGTAAACATTGTATGACTGATGCTATTATTTTTCCCTCATCACAGAAATTTACTTTTCCTGAAAAATTACGATGGTGATGTTTCTGATCTGGGTTTAGATTTCACGGTTGTTGACAATGAACTTGGTGAAGCACAGGTATGGACGCTTGGTAGTACTCTAATAATGTTATGTTAAAACTTTTATTTGTCGATTTCAATCAGTTAGACCAGTTCAAGTGCTTGTAAGGTAGTTTGTGCCTCGAAAGTGAAAGACTTAAACTTTTGCTCAATCTTTCCTTAAGGAATCTTTCAACTGTTTTCTTTTAAAATCAAGAATAAAAATCAGAGGTCATCGTGCAAATTTTGGTACTAAGTAAAACAAATTAACCAATATGACCACCATCCCTGTGTTAATTTTATGGAGAAAAGTAAAATTTTCGATTTTAGAAAAACTAAGATGGTAAAAATTTTTCTTACACCAAGACCTTTAACCCTTTCACCCCCAGTTCTTTGTATACAGGTCCAACTTTACCATAGAAAACAATGGTTTTGGGACAAACCATGGTGGTGAAAGGGTTAAAATGAGCCCCCACAAGTGATAGCCCAGAAAAGAATTGTAAAAGTTTGAGAGTCCACATATCTGTCCCTGAAGCGCACTCTACCTTAATTCAGCATTCATAAAAATTATCTGAAAACAGAAGAAATTCTATGTGGAAGGATTCCAGGGGGACATCTATCAGACAAAAACAATTATTGTACACTTTACATTCATGTGTGACCGTGAAAAACAGCTGTACAAGATTTTGTCACATTTTTCCCTGATAGGTCCATGAATTGAAGCCT